>CM041292.1:168833399-169113399 GCA_023052935.1 Piezodorus guildinii | reverse complement strand
GAAGGATTTCACGGGTAGGCTGTATGAGATCTGGATAAGATCGTGTGATGAAAGGAACGGAACTGGGTGCTGGGAGGATGAAAGGACCTTTAGAGGAGAGTCAGTAATGTGAAGGTCGAGCCAGGTGTCGGAAAATTGGGTATGATGGGTGAGAAGGTAAGGAACGAGATAAAGATTCATAGAATAGATTAGGTTAACTAGGAAAGATTTATCATAAGATTCCGCAAGCATATTGGTATTAAAATCTCCAGAGATGATAACATTAGTATAACTGGAGACCCATTGGACAAGGAAAGATTCAAACAGGTTATCGAATGGAACATGTGGAGGTCGGTATACCAGGATATATAGAAGAGGAGTTTTGTAAGATAAAATGTCCACGAATAGGTATTCAAGGTGGGGATAGTCGGGAGATGGAGATTGAAGAAGGATTTTGGCCTTGAGACTGTCGTGTATATACAGCCCCACGCCACCACCCCTGCGATCAGATCTATAGTGGCGAAAGAAGGAATAATTGGTAAGGGATACTTGAGAGGAAGGAATGTAAGGTTTAAGCCAGGTTTCGGATACTGCTATAATACGATAAAAGTTATCTAGAAAATACTGTTGGAATTCATCATAGTGGGCAATAAGGGATTGTGCATTGATGTGACAGGATGTAAGGATATTAGTCATAACTAATGTAGGATATGGGACAGCAGTGAAAAGGTTGGTGATTAGGAAATAGGTTATAGCGAATTTTAAAGATATGTATAATTTCAAGAACAGTCGGTATGAAGTTATATAGTGTTAGATGAAATAAATAGGTCAAAAATCTATTGATAATTTGAATGAAATGATTGGTTTTTCCAACAGAAAATATTATAACTCGGACAAATAAAACATGTAGATAGCCGTAATTAGTGTGAATATAAATAAAAAGTACATTATTATTTAAATAGTCTAGATTGAAAATAACTATTATTGCTTTATAATAAAGAAAACTAATACTACTGATGTGCCTTATTATTACCAAAATTAATAACAAAAAAATATCCTGAGTGCGAAAAATGATAAGAAATATATTTAAAAAAATAGTCTTGTGGTGACCTGATCTCGTAATTCAGCTGAATACATCTAAGTCGGATGGTTTATTTATTATGATAGCCGGATGACCGTCAGCCTTCCTACACCTGACCCTGCCTCCGCTGAACCAAATGTATTTTATGTTGGCTGGTATTTTTTTCTGACGGGCTAGCCTGTAGAGGTGGCGATTGGTGGACGTCATCGCCTCGCTGACGTAGACTGGGTGAGTACTATTCTGTTCCCAGCCCAAATGACGGGTAGAGAAGTCTCTCTTCACTCTTCGTTGCCGCACCAGGTCGTCTCTCACAGTCCGGCGAACAAACCTAGCGATGATAGTGCCCGGTTTTCCCGCCTCTCTTGGCCTGAGACGCACCGCGTGGTCCAGATCTTCAGGGCTGAGCTGGATGCCCAGGCCCGCGCCGACACTGATAATAGTGCCCACCACAGTCTCCCCTGGCTTCTCCGGGATGCCTCTAATTTCGAGAGTATTATTTAGGCTATTTTGCTCGGCGTTATTTAAACGGCTTTCTAGGTCGGAAATTTTTACTTTTAAATTATTGTTTTCAAGGGTTAATGTTTCAACCTGAGCTTTTTGTTGCTCCAGAAGATTTTCTATTTTTTGTAATCTTTCATTATTTTGGTATGAAAGTTCCGACTGTTTATGCAGCGTTTCTTTAATATCCTTAAGTTCGTCAATCGCCTGAAGCCTGGCCTTCACTCCACGAACTTCCTCCGTCAGCGCCCTCAGTAGTTCAATCATAGAACTAGGCTCTACTGGTGATGTCCGTGTAGTTGTTTCACATTCAGGACAAACCCATTTTTTTAATGCTTCTGATTCCGCTAAATCTATTTTTATACATTTCGTGTGAAATATATTTAGACAAATACTGCAAGGAACTTTTAATTTGTCATCTCGGCCGACTGTTTTATTGCATATTTTACAATTAACCATTTTAATTAATTATATAATAAGATTTACGTAAATAAATATAAATACGTCCACAATAATAATAATAATGTCTGTTTTGCTAGGAGTCTGTTAGGATTAGTAGTGGTAAACAGATAATTCCCACTATTAATATATATAATAGGTATAAAAACTTGTCTATAACGTTACCTGATTAATTTAATCTGTACTTATATAGAGTTTCACTGGAAACGCCTAAAATTTCCGATAGAAATAAGCAGAAGAACTAAACACAGGACTAAACAAACACCTTACAGCACCAGAGATACTCTAAGACAATAATAATAATAGTCAAATTGCATTAAATAGAAAATAAATAATTTCACATAAAATATAAAATAAATAAATTTACGTAAAATAGAAAATAAATAAATTCACATAAAATGAAATAAAAAACACAATTAAAAAAAAAAGAACTGTACCACTACAACCCATGAAGATTTCAGTACATATCGAGATTCGTACTGTTTCTAGGGCAATGGCCGTGCAACGAGGTGATTAGGCCGAGATCACACTCAGCCGCCAGATCTTTTCCCCAATTCGGGTACCCACTTTATAGAGGCTGCGTCTGTCCCAGGATGGTTCACATAACCTAGATTCGCCCTCCGACTGAAATTACAGAATAAATAAAATTCCGGCGTGGCCGGGATTCGAACCCAGGACCCGGAGCACAGTAGACTAGTACTTTATCCATTAGACCACGCCGCTTCCCTGTTAGATCCTATAACACATTTAAATTTACTCAATCGTTGTTATATTTCTTATTAAATTATGATTAGTAAATATATTGAACTCTTAAATTTCCGTTCTAGCACTTTTATTTTAATATGTTTGATAAAATAATTATTATTGAGATTTGATTAAAACTAAATTAATGAGTTTATACCAATCGTAACACATCATTAATGAGAAAAAAATAACATGAAAACTTAGTCAGGTAGCTTAACAGGTAAATATTTGCTATCTGTATCTCTCGCTTTTTTAATAAAGTAATTAAAATATTAATGAATGTCGATACCGTTAATTCATCACTGTCTTTATTACTTTAATATACATGACTGTACCAGGGAAATTGTCTGTCCCATTTGGTCAAAGCTCATTAACATAATTATTTCATTTATAGAATATAGGTACACACGTGCTTAATTGAGAATAAATATCTGACACCAAGATATATCATTGACAGCCTTGGGAGTCTGTTGAATAATGACAAATCAATTTCAACTCAGGATTAATTTACAAAATCACAAACAATAAGTGAATCATGTGTTTACCTTAGCAAACATAATGTAATTTAAATAATATAAATGAAGTATAATTGAGGATTACACGATGGTCGAATTATTTATTTATTATTATTACATATTTATTTATAACATAATTTGTTTGCTCTGAAGAAGCATTCTTTTTATGACGCTATACTAAATTAAAAAAAAAGACATTGGTAAACAAAAAAAAAGTTATTTGGCTTACATACAAAAACCTTATATATTACATTTTTATGCAATAGTAAGATTACATATAAATATGTTTCTCATTTTCAACCCGTGCTCTATAGATATAGGGATTTCAATCCGGAAAACCGGATTCGGTAATCCGGCGGATCCGGCATCATCATACGTTAACCGGATCCGACAATAATTTACCGGATCCGGTAACCGGATCCGATTATAGCAATTTTTGGCGAAAAATAGTGCGGTTTAATAAAAAAAAAGTACATTAAATGCGTTACATTTGGTGTAGATGTGTGGTGGTGTTGCCGAATCAGTTTAGCATCTTTTTATAACAACACACACAGTTTATAGCCGAATAAACACAGTTTTGTCGGTGCTTCACCTAAATGTAAGTAAACAGATATTATTATCTTGGATATACGCGAGCTATAGCACTCTATAAGTTGGCTGTAGAGGAAATTCTGAAACAACTTTTTTTAGAGAAATTGCTTTCTCAAGTACTGACTCACTCAAGTGTTAACCTACTGAGTTATATGAAAAACCGCTTCCAAATCTATTGAAATCTAGGAAGACTGAGCTACGTTACTGCTCACGTCTTCCCATACTTCAATTTCTCAGATAGCTCAATTAATTTATTAAGTTACTTTATAAAATTTTATATAATTATCCTTGCGAAATTAACTCAGATAGGTATTGTGATAACAATCATTTTAAATTATTTGAGAATGCTAACAAACAAGACTTATATTTATGATAGACATTGTCATATTTTGATGAATATGTCTAATAAATGGCATAATTATCACAATAATGAGTTTGTTTCAGAAGTATAAATCTTTAAATCATTATACTGACAATATTTGTTTTTTAAATAGTATGTAAGTACTAATAATTTTAGTATATATTATCAAAAATCAATTTTGATTTTGGAAAAGGGTGGTAGAAAAGAAATAGTCTTTATTTTCAGAAAATGGTAATCAATAGCCGACTGTTTTAGTAGTCATTCAAATTTTACTTGTTACCTAAACTACTAAACTTTGATTTTTTGCTCCATATCTAATCCTAACATAAATTTTATTTTATAAACTTCCTATTATGACTACAATTATACTAGAATAACTCACTAATAGTTCATCTTGGACCGAAAAGTGAAAATCAACTTGATTTTGTCGAACCATCCGGATCCGGCCGGATCCGTCCGGATTGATGAAATTTAGGACCGGATCCGGCCGGATTGAAAATGACGCCGGATTGCAATCCCTATATAGATAGCTTGACAGAGAGCCTCGAATGGCTCGTCGCCTAATATAAACAACATTTTTCACTAGATATTTAAAATATCTTCTTCTCTCTATATGTATAAAATGAAAACGAGATTTTAGTTTTCGAACTAGTTTTAGAACTCCTTCGAAACCACGAGGCAGATTTTGATACGGTTTTCGCCAACATTTAGGGCATTGCTTCTTAAAGGTTTATAAATAAAATATACAGCAATGAGGCTTTTCTTTAAACGGGAAAAGATACTTTTCTGTAACCAACTCATCAACAAATTATTTCTGAAATATAAGTACTTACCTTTCACATCTGACATCTCCGTTGTCAAAATCAATTTAAGAATTTTTAAAGAGAGTTAAAGCAAATATATTGTTAAAGAATTATTTAAATTGATTTTCAATAGAAACACATGTTTGATTAAATAATTTATTACATTGTTATCAACGACGACTAGTTAGTTTATCGGTTTTTCATCACATCACTCTCCTTTAACTTTTACAACTTTGTGTAAAATATAATATTTTTCCTAAAATTTTTTTTTCCGATTTTATGTAATTTGACTTTATTATCATTATTCTGTATATATTGTATGAATGTGTACTACATCTCTATTACTACTGTTCATTATGTAACAAACTGTAATATTTCTCAATAAAAAAAAAAAAAAAAAAAAAAAAAAAAAAAAAAAAAAAAAAAAAAAAAAAAAAAAAAGTTAGTTTTCTAACGGTATATTATACATCTATATTACTTTATTTAATTTAAAAAAACAAAATTGCGAAAAAAAAAAAAGCTCCTTTCTCCTTCAGTTGAATTTCAAATTCGTTCAACTTTTCATTGATATACATGGTGAGTTGAATCAAAATCGTTAAAGCCGTTTTGAGAAAATCGTGAAAGGTGCAAAACGCATAGTATAAAGTGACTCTTTTGGTTGACGGATTTTGATTAAAATGTAGCATCTCGGGATAGAGCTGTCTTAAATAAGGAATTTCAGTTTCGCATGACTTTTAGTTTTTTTGATAGACTTACTACTGACACACCTACATACTCACACACACCCACTTTTTGCGTGATTTGGTTACTTTGACTCAGGAGAATCTACAACGTTTCGGATTTCTGTAGAAAACTAGAATCCAAAATTTTCACGAACGCAATATTTTTCCTTGCTATATCATTCATGCATAGAGGAGTAAAAGAAAAAAGAGTTACGCGGCTTAAAATATGTGTTGGAAAAATCATTCTAATTGTTGTTATTTCGTAGATATCAAATAAAATAAAAAAGTAATAAGGGCATGCTTTATATTTTTCTATTATTATATTTATGTTTTTCCCCACAACTCACTACCTTTATAGTTTCGAATGTGGCTAGAAAAATTCACAAGTATTAATAAGAAACTAGACTTTCAGCAAGATAAAGGCATATAAAGGAAAAGAGGCTCAACTTTGATGTTTTTTCTTACATAGCTAGTCATAAAGATTTAAAATATTTTCTTGGCTACTTTTTTTTAAGGATCAAAATTGTACAAAGTAATCTCACCAGAGTTAATTTTTTTAACGTTATTTTAACAGCGAGAGTTTTTTTTTTTTTCTTTTTTTATCTATATTCACGCAGGTCAGAATGTATCTAACAATCAGCAAATGTGCTGTTACAAATTGAGATCAGGCATGGTAGGCATGAAGAAGGAAAGTGCCCAGCAGCACCCCTTCCATGGCTTTATTTTATCAGAGGAGGTCCCTCATCCAGCTTATCTTTAGCCTTCTTCTGACTGGCAATTCAGCTATTGACATGTCTTTAATCAGTCTATTGTCGTGTCCGTTAAGTTTACTGTGAAAACTAGTATAGAGTGTTCGTATATGTTGGTCAACTGTTGGTTGTTGTAAGTCCGTATGTAGGGTTCTGTTGTTTACGTACCAAGGAGCTGTCGTTATCAGTCTTAAAATTTTGGATAGAAATGATTGCAGTTTTTGTATGTGAGTCTTTTTTGGTGAACCAAAAATCTGTGAAGCGTTAGTCCATATTGGCTTAAGAAGGTATGTGTATGTATTCAGTTACTGTCTAATTTTTAACTTTGAAGATTTAGATAAAAGTGAGTATAGTACTTTCAGTCGGTGGTTAAGAACCTGTCTCTTCATCTTGACATGTGGGCCCCAAGTCATCCTTCGATCGAGTGTCAGTCCTAGGTAATGTACAGAGTTGGTCTGAGGAATTTGGTTGTTGTCGATAAAAATTGGTGGGCAAATGTTTTCTCGTAGTGTGAACGTTACGTGTTTTGATTTGTCGTGATTTAAACGAATTTTCCATAGCTTGTACCAATTTTGTAGTATCATCAAGTGATTTTGTAGAGTCAGTGAGGCGAGTATAGGGTCGTTGGTTGATGTTAAAATTGCAGTATCGTCCGCGTAGGTAGAAGTCAATGTGGTGGGATGATTTGGTATGTCATTTGTGTATACAATGTATAGGAGAGGAGCAAGTATCGATCCTTACGGTACTCCTGCCAAGACTGGTCGGATTGAAGAAGTTTCTGAGCCCTGCCGAACAGAGGAAAACCTATCAGACAGAAAAGAGTGTATAATAAGATAGTATGTGTTAGGTAGTACGTTCTTGAGTTTAAAGAGAAGCCCTCGTGCCAGACTTTATCAAACGCTTGGGCAACATCCAAAATATCCCAGTTGCGTATTGCTTTTTTTCTAGTGCTCCTGCAATGAAGTCAGTAACTCTGTGTAATTGGTGTGTCGTTGAGTGTGTGTGTCAGGTATTATTTTTTGCTCAGTCAGTATGTCAACCAATCTTTTATAAATTAATTTTTCGAAAAGTTTAGAACATATGGGAAGGAGACTGATAGGCCTATAAGAGGAGGGTTTGTACATGTCTTTGTCTTTTTTTTGTATCATTTTTATGATTGAATATTTCCACTGTACTGGGAATTTAGCTGTCCTAAGTATGCAATTGCATATTGTCGTGAGGAACACTAGAGCTTTCTTGGGCATCAGTTGGAGGGCCTCGGCAGTTATTAAATCATAACCTGGGACTTTTCTTTTAGGTAAGTGTCTGATTCGTTGTGCGACTTGTGAAGGAGTGAAAGAATTATTTAACTCCGGAACTTGCTGAGCCCAAAAATATTTTATATTAAGGAAAGGACAGAGACGAATTCGAATGGAAAGGAATTCGAATCACATGGACAATAGACAAAATATGAAGTGTTGAGAAGAAATCCTACACTGAACAAATGAATTTTCTACTATTTAGCTGAGAAAGAGAAAAAAAGTAGGAACTGCAAGAGAAAAATGTTCTCCCATCATACTCTTTCGTAACGTGATTAAGGTCTTTAAGCAATCAGACCGACTGACCTAAAATAATCATGTTTAAAAAGAAAGCTTTCTGAAAATCTTAATGTTTTAAAAAAAAATATTAATCTTTGAAACATAGCAGAAAAAAACAACAAAACTTTCTGGTTAAATTTGGGAGCAAAGGGGGAATAATCAATAATACAGATTCCATTCAACCATCCTATGACTATAATAAATAATGAGTTTTTGGTAAAATTGGTGATAATATACAGTTACCCCTAAGTGTCTTGTTAGTGGAGAGGGATAAGGCGTCCTCTAAACAACATCGAATAAACCGAAGCTGCACAGAGTCACAAGCTAAGTATTAAATATAATAAAAAGTGGCATAATTTCGTTTGACAGATTAGAAAACATTAATAAAAAAAGTAAAACATAATCATTAAAAAATATTATATGTGTATCAACACTTACCAAATTATTTAATCAGAAGTAAACATATATTATATTAAATATATCATATAATAAATATTATATTATTGAGTTTAATCAAAAATTGTTAGAGCTACTTTTAAAAAAGTCGTAAAAAGGTGCGAAATGCATTGTATAAAATAGCACTTTTGTTTTTGTGTCAATTTTTTTTTTTTACTTTGGTTTTAACACATTATTCAAACTATGGATTGATTTATGTAATATCTAGTATAATAAACAAATAATCATAAAATAATTTATAATACAAGCGCATTCTGATAAGAGTTTAACTATTTAAAACTTTTTATTTTTAAAATAATTACGTTTGAAACGGGGGGGGAATTCAGTGACCGAAAAATTTAGAGTCAGATTTTAAAAAACTTGTTTCTTAATTCTGGAAAACAAATACGTTGAAACTGGAGTGAGGAATAAAAGATGACTCAAAACTTTTCAAATTGATATTTTGAATGAAAATATATACTAAACTGATATATATATTGTGAATTAAAATTAAAATGGCAAATGCATCTGTGGCATTTAATAATTTCGTAGATAAAATTTAAAAAAATAAAAAAATGTTTCAGAAATATGATGTCTGAGATTTACAATATTTTCAATTAAGGAAGAAAAGTTTAAGTAAACTATATTGTATGAAAATATAATAGTATCCTCTTCGGATGCGGTCTTAGAAGAAATCATGAGAACTCTCATTTTATTGTGAGCCGACGTTTTTGCTAAAATTTCAGGTCTTCTTCAGTTCATCAGCATTAAAAACATATACAAAATACAATTAAATAAAAAAAACACATAGTAGGGTAATGCTAATAAAATATCGTGAGAAATTTTTAAGGTAAAAACAAATTAGGATGATTTTTTTTTTAGGTGAAAAAAAATAGGCTGATTTTTTATTTATTTCTTCTACAATATATTGAGGTTGTATAGTCGACTAGAGGAGTTATTGTAGGAAGGAATAATCAGGAGTCAGTCTTATTTAATTTTTTTATTTTGCTGACGTTTCGGCTCAAACTTGTGAGCCATCATCAGGGTAGTACTAAGCCATGTCAAGCATAAACTCTGAGTTAAGAAAAAAATATGAGGATATTGTTATAGAGGAATTTAGACATTCAGACAATGATGTTGAAATAAAACAATAATATTTTTTTTAAAAAATGTTAGAAAAGAAACCAACAGGAAGTTTTTAAAAATTCGCTAGCAGCGCTATTAGCTACTTAAATTTAATATCAGACCATTAAATGAAATTCACATACTGTTTTAATTTTTTATAAATAGAAGTGTACAGTGAAAGAAATCAGCCGTTGTGAGAGAAAACCGTAAAATGATTGCTAATATTTACTCTAATCTTAATGAAAAGAAAAGGGATAAATATGATCTAACAAGCTCGTAGGCTCTAAAAAAAAGTTATTGTACTCCGTAACAATATAAAACCAATTCAAGAATGCGAAAAGAGAAATTAAGCTCAGTGCATATTACTTTTCTGAAAAAAGCAATTTTGGGGCCAAACTCTACTTATGATGGCTTCACTTTTTTTTAGAATATCAAAAAAATTAACCTACCGAAATATTTTAGTTCTTTAAGAGGATAGGTACTTCAACCTACTTTTGAAAACATTTTATTTCGGTTAAAAATAAACTATATAACAATGGATTTTTACGATGCAATGTAGCTCAATATGCAAAATAATGTAATTAAGTTGATTGAACAAACCTGACATTTTAAAGCTATAAATATAATACTATCATATTTTTATTAATACGTTTCGATGTTCTTGCTTTATCTTCGTATGAAATACTTTAAACAATACCATAATATAACTAGCATTTGATGAACCTTACAATTATATATATATTTTTTTTCACAATCCTTTTTCTTAATTTTGGATGTGCCATACCTTATTTCATTATCACACCCAACTCTAAATTCACATTTTAACGATGATTACCACATCAGTAGATTTGTAAAAAATTAAAAGCTTACGAAAATTGGAGGTATATGAATAAAAACAAAATAAAACTGTTACTTAGGGAACAAGGGTTGTTCTTCATAAACTGTGTAAAGTCCAAAGCTGATAAAAAAAAATAAAAAAAATGTAGAACGCACATCACCCTACTTTAACTTACCTCCGTTGTTAAAATCAATTTTGGAATTTATATTTACTTTCAGAGATAAAAATAAATTGTTTAAAGAATCGAGTACGTAGACAAGCAATTATATTTGGGTATGTTTTTTGATAAAAAGATGAGCTGGATACCGCATATTATACATCTGAGGGACGAATGCACAAAAAGGCTCGGACTTTTAAAATGCATTTCCAATTCAAACTGGGGCGCCGATAGAAACTCACTAATAAGAATTTATAAATCCATTGTAGGAAGTAAAATGGATCATGGAGTTCAATTCTATGGAACGGCCAACAAAACATCGTTAAAAATGTTGGATTCTGTCCACAACTCGGCTATGAGAATTTGTACTGGGGCTTTTAGAACCTCACCTATCGAAAGCATCAGTGCAGAGTCTGGAGAGCCTTCCTTAAATTTACGGCGAGAATTTTTATTACTCAAATATGTCGCCAAAGTAAAAGCTTATGGTTATCAACCCTTAGCTTCTTGATTGTTTGCTGAAGAGGGAAGAGACCGTGGGATCAAGGATATCATTTATAAAATATTGAACAGAATTGATATGAGTATAAATAGTATTAAATCCATCCCAGAACTGAAAATGCCTTACTGGCTAAAAATGAGACCGTATATAGATAGATCAATGGCGAAAATAAGGAAAGCTCTCCCAATAGAAATTAGGAACTCTTTTCTCAGGCTGACAGAAAAATATCAAGACTTCAATATGTTGTTTACTGACGCATCCAAAATGGAAGACAGAGTTGGTTGTGCTGTCTACAGCAGAGAGCAACAGCTCATGTTCAGTTTGCCAGGCGAGAGCTCCGTCTTCTCGGAGAAGCCACAGCCATACTGAGAGCTCTCAAATGGATTAGAAGCTCAGAAAAAATGACATGGACTATCGTTACAGACTCGTGGAGTGTTCTTACAGCCATTGACAGCCAAACATTTCTAACGCCATAATTAAAGACATAATAAATGAATGGTGGGAAACAAACATAATGTTTTAAAGTAGTGTATTATGATTTGGGTACCATCTCACTGTGGAATTATTGGGAACGAAAGAGCCGATCAAGCAGCTGATTCAGCCAGAAAAGGTGAAGCCGAAGAGATTACTCAAATAAAAGAAACCACAATGGAGGATTGGGTGAATAGCTACAAAAAAGTTCTTCTGAAAGAGTGGGAGGATGGTTGGAGAGAAAAGATATCAAATTGAGAACAATTAAATCCGACTGTCAGAAATGGAGAACTAGTGCAAGATCTTCAAGGAGAGAGGAAATTTTTGTATGCAGACTAAGAATTGGGCACTGCCAATTTACGCATGGTTACCTCTTGAGACGCCTGGAAGCCCAACCTGCGAAAAATGCAACAATTCCCCTCTAACTGTAGAGCACTGCTGATTGAGTGCCCCTTTATGAGCAGTCAAGAAAAGGTTGAATCTAAAGAAAGACATGAAAGAAATACTTAAAGATGAGGAAGAAAGTATTAACAAAGTAATAGAATTCACGAAAATGATAGGATTCTATCATAGAATATAATTATTTCGATCACGCCAATGACCCTCAAGGGTAGAGGCGGATAAGCAATAAATAAAAAAAAAAAATTGTTAAAGAATTATTTACATTGAGTTTCAATAGAAACAAGTTTTTTTAATAAAATTATCCAATATATTATTATCTACGACGATCAGATGGTTTTTTATGGCTTTTCGTTAACTTCATGAATAAGATAATACTTTTTCTAAATTTTTTACCTTTCAAAGGTATATTATACAAACTTATAACTGGTTTTATGTTCAAAAATTGCTTATTTTAACTGTTTTCTTCTTTTGTTGAATATCGAAATCGTTCAACTTATACATTTATCCGTTTTTTATCAATACCTAACAGGATTATGGTTAATTTATTCAAATTCACAAAATTAAAGGTACTTTAAAGGAATAAGATTTAAGCTATTGGCAATTAGGACCTGTCAGACTATTTCAACCAGAATGAAACCTCCATGATATTGAAGCTGATCATATTTATCATCGCTATGGGGAGTTTAACTAAAATCGTTAAAGCCGTTTTTGAGAAAATCGTCAAAAGGTGCAAAATCCATGGTATAAAGTAGCTCTCTGGTTTAGCATTTTAGAAAAATATTGCTTAAAATCTCAGGATATGAAATTTTAGTTTCGTACGACTGTTCGTTTCTGTACAATACTTAACACAAACATACCTTTTTTTGGGCCTATGCTATTTGGGCTCTGGGGACCCTAAAACAAGTATTTCCATTGAAAACTGGAATTCGAAAATTTTCAGATCCAATACTTTCACGTACTATATATTTCATAATAGTTCTTGTATTCTTCAATTAGGTAAGTTAAAGCAAACATGATATTATCCTCATTGATTTTTTTTCCTTCTGAATTTGCATTAATTTTAAGTATAATGTATTTTTTTTTTTAAATGTTGACTCCATCTTTCTTTTCCAGCGAAGGTTGCAACTGAGGAAGAATCTGCTCAGATAAGGTAGCTGGACCGCTATCTCATCCAGTTGGAATCGGCTGAATGGTCCATTAATATTGAATCTGCTTCTTCTCCAGCAAAGATGAGCTGCAATAATTTACTGTGTTCTCTTCTGGAGGTTGAATTTTTAAATATTTTCTTTCAGAGACCGACGATTTCGTTCATACTTTCCCTCTTAGACATTGGAAAATAAAAAGTAAAAATACGAAAAATTTATGAGACAGGATAAATCATAAACTTCAATATATGCGAGAAAAAAAAAACAGTGGAAAAATCTGAAACAATTGAAAAAAAAGGCTGTGTACCACCATAAAAATCTGCATCAATTTTAACAATAATCTTACTAACCTATAAAGAATACCGAGAAAAAAAGGAAAAACATTAATAATGAAAACAAGTAATTACATAACGGTAAAAATGTGGCCAAATTCATGCGGAGAGCAAGAAATTTCACGAGAGATATGCGATATTTAGCAGAGGCGTAGTATCGCATATCTCAATAGTGATATAGTGGATAGAGCACTATATCACTATTCTATGGATTCCGGGTTAGAATTCAACTAGTAGCTGAATAATTATCTATTCTGTTATTTCAGTCGTGGATTTGTGATGGGGGCCGGGGATCGTCTTATTTTCTTCGTTATAGAGCTGTTAGGAAGAGACTCATAGGGCACAACTAGTCAGTATAAAGAAGGTACCTAAAAATTGAGGAAAAACCTGGCGGCTGAGCGTGAACTCGCCTTCTCCTACATTAATTGGTAGGTTCATTTTATATAGAAGAAGGCGTGTGCAGCTATGCATGGGTGGTAAAATTGCAGGTTTTAATGGATATTTATTTATCTGAAAATAACGATATATTTTTCTAAATTCTTAAATTTAAAAAATGTTCACATCATACGATAAATTATATACATATATCAAATAAAGTTAGGACATTTCAAAATGTAATTAAAAACAAAAATAAGTCCCTAAGATTTTTTAAAGTAAACAAACATTCCTTGTTATGCCGCCGTTCGGACGGGGCGTAAAATAGTGACTCAATGGAGGTCAGATACTCATCAAATATCCCTGTAATAATTAAACCTGGATATTCAAAATTTATAAATTCCACAGCAGCATCATCAGATTAGCCTAAATTGCATTAAGTGATGTTAATTGATAAAAACAAAGTACTTGAAATAAAATAAAAATATCACAGAACACTTTCTCCATAGCACCAAAAAAGAAATGATTAGTGTTGGAATGTCAAAGTACTTTTTCGATTATACCACTAAATCTAGAGATGTTGAGGTCCTTTCATCGTAAGTATTTCTTTGAAGTAATGATAAACTAAAGTTTAATACAATGTTTCAATCATACCTACTGTCGAAAATAATAATGAAGTACAAATTAAGACATAAAAAGTAGAAATGGAACACATTATTCTTGCCAAAAGCCTGTTTAAATAAAGCTATTTTATGCTCTTTGAACATCAAATTGTATATAATAAGAAAAAAAAGACATGCTAAACAATTCAAAGTCTTTAATCCAACTAAAACAGTATTTCAAGTTCGCAATAAAATAGCGCTAATTATACCATTGGAATTCAAAACATTTTAGAAAAAATATTATCTTATAAAAAAAGTCGTAAAAGGGGACTAATAGCATACAAACTTATTGCTGATTATTATACGTAACAATTTCATCAGTTTTCATTCGCCCACAATATGCCCTGATAATAAAAATTTATATTGTTATATTATTCAATCTTAATGATATATTTTAACGAAACTGAATCTAATCTTTATTTAAATTAACTTAAAACATTTCTCAACTTGAAGTTTATTTAATAACTCTTAAATTGATTTTAACAGCCGAAGTATTGTAATACCTCTAATCCTAATTAACCTGGATAGGCAAAATTAAGACATCCATTGTAGCATTGTCCACAGCAGCATGTAATAGCGTTAAAGTAATAAACAAAATAAACAATACTTTAATTTTTTTTTCTTCCTCACTGATGTATATTTTTTGGTTGCCTCTAAATTTGAAAATAGGCAGACTAGCTGGGTAAAATGACCACTACAAAGGAAGGGAACCGGGGTTATAAATGAGGGATGAGAAGCCTTTGAGGACGGCTACATAAACATTATGTTGACTGTTTTCTTTGTCCCGGGCTCCGGGTGGGGAGGGAGCCCCTTTCTAGATTATGAGCTCAGCTCTCAAACAACCCTCCCCTTAGTATTAACACTACAAACCGCTTTAACTCCTATAATTTCTTTATTCTCTCCCTCTTTACATCCAGGAGAAGGCCCTTTGAATATACTAGCGAATATTTGGTTACTTTAGTCGACACTTGGTTTTGTTGATTAGAACTGAGTTAATTTCCAGGCAAAGAGGCGCTGCTACTTGTTTATATTGTTAGGGGTGTTGATTTCTATCTCTGAACAGACTGCTGATTCTTACTCAAACATCAAGCATTTCCTTATTATTATGACCCATATGCGGAAAACGTTGAATTATAAAAAGCATTAATTTAATTAATTGCTGTTTTTTACCGGCTGCTTTCCTTCTTCAAAACCTAGATTAAATAATATATATTTAAGAAAAATACTTTTTTCTAAGTATAAGTATTCTTAGATACAAGTTCTTTTCCAAAGGTGTCGTGTTTACTAATATTAATAGGTGGCATGAAGGGGAAGATTAAGTTAAACAAGTCTCAATCTGGAGCGTCGAGGTGGAGGTGGAGCGATGGATAGATCATTAGTCTACTGTTCTCCGGGTCCTGGGTTCGAATCTCGGCTGTGGCAGAATATTATTTATATACCTTAGGGAACTTTAGTCGGCTAGCGGAGATATAATTTGTCACAGGCGTCCTACAGCATCCACGACTCCGCTCTCAGCTCTCTGACGGCCTACGTGGAAGGTCTTTCACCTTCTCTCATCTTGTTGATGGAACTCGACTGACCTCTCCTTAAGGATGGAACACCCTTGTCATCTCTATACCTCTCTTCTTTTAAAAATAATATATTTTGGACATTGCCGATCTCCTATCATGACAAAGGGCTGATGCCGGAAGTGTCCGAGTCGGCGGTCCACCCTTCGTCCTTATTCATGTCGGCTTGTAGCTGGGATCTAAGAAGTCACTGGGGTATCGCGGGGTGCCCATAGGGGATTCAAGGGGTGTAGGAAACGCCTTTCAAACTTTTGCTGAATATGCTAATTAATATTTATTTAATTGAAAATAATAGTTACCCACTAATGAATTTACACACCTCAGTGAATTCAATACGTAACATAATGTATAAGTAAAATTTTTTCACTTACACTTACCTATGTAGCAAGTATGTATACCTATGTATGAAATTAAATATAGCCAGAGAAAGTATCGCGATAGGGAAAATTTTTGAATATCTGTTTCAAACGCAAATACACATGTACATGTCTCCTGAGTCCAAATAACCAAGACGCCCAAAAATCGTTTTTTTCTTCGTTTTTGTTTGGTACATAACTCGCTAAATGTTATTGTTTACAACATGACAAAAGTAAATATATATGTATAATATACCGTTGGAAAGCTAAAAATTTTCGGAAAAAAAAGTTATCTTCTATAAAAAGCTCTAATATGTAATGCAAAAAAATGAAAAGTGATAAGTAGATATAATTAGATTGTTATATTATTTAATCTAAACATTATTTCCAACGAAATTAATATGTACATAAACTTGTTAACTTATATAGTTTATAATTCTAAATAGATTTAACCCACTGGTGAGTGTAAGTCGTGTGTTGTCCGCCCAGATGTTTTTAATGTGTATTTAGATGTTTTAAAATATATTGTTTTAATTATAAGTATACATGTTGCTAATCACACTCATTTGCTTAGAGTTTACAATCTAATCTAACCAACATAAACTAAACCAGAAGGCCCCATATAATTTTCCTGTTTTATTTCCTGAATTTTTTTAGCATTTCCTTAATACGCCATGCCGGTCCATACCAGACTAATGAGATTATATTTATGTCATGACATTATGAGATTGTTTTTTAATTCCATTAAATGCTGAATTAGACCTGATTATTCGGCTGAAATTCGTCGAAAAGACGTGATCTTCGGGCAGAAGTAAATAAAAGTGTCGAGAGTAATTACATGTTGACTTTTAATTAACGCCATGTCACTGCGGACTTGAAATACTGTGTTAGTTTGATTAATTCAGCTAAGGGCTTTAAATTGTTTAGCATGTTTTCTGTTCTCTTATTTTATAGAATATAATGTACAAAGAGCATGAAATTGCTTTATTTAAACAGGGTTTTGGAATGAATAATGTGTTCATTTCTACTTGTTAATGTCTTAATTTATACTTTATTTTTGTATTCGAAATTATTTATGACTGAAGCATTGTATTAAACGTTTAGTTTATCGTTAGTTAAACATATATTAACGCTAAAACGACCTTGATTTCTTCTGATTTAGCGGTATACTCGATAAAGTAATTTTCATTCCGGCATGATTATTTATCTTTTGTTACAATAGAGAAAAAACAAGTCCCTTTATGAAGCTGTGGCTAATCAGACGATGGTACAGTAGAAGTCCTAAATTTTGCCTATCTAGGTTTAATTAGGATAAGGATCTTTAACGAGAACCTGACATCGCACAGGCTCAGGACCACCTTTTAACGTCTTCTCCGAAGAACGGCAAAACTAAGGATTTTTTACTCCGTATTACAATATTTTTAATTTTATTTTTAGTTATTTTTTTAATCCAGAAATGAGCTTTTTTTTTCCTGCACTAAATTAAAACTCTTCCTCTCATTTCATAGACAAAATTTACTTGGCATATTCTTCACTGAATAATCGAGTTTTTTGTTTTATTAACTTACGCTTCCCTTCTCCTTTGATGATCTTTGGATAAATAGATAATGATGGTATGAAAAAGGGCCCTCTAATGTTGGCTTGTGTTTGTCGAAAACAATTTTCCTGAGCCTCCTGGAAAGAAGCTAAAGGGATCACTTAGCATGGCAAAGGACCACACTGCACTAAGGGTCAGCCCTTCTTAACCCTCAAGCAGGGCTGGCGAGACCTACTGTATTAGTTCTGCGATGAAAATATACACAGCTGGAATATCAAACGATGAAAACGCTCAAAAGATATTAAAATAATCACAACATTTAAATATTTCTAATTCAAACTGATAATTTATTTTATTTTTTTTCAATCATAAGTACAATTAAATTTAATCCAGGCGATTTTTTTCTCAGAGAAACGTTATAACTACATAAAAGCAAACAATAAAAAAAAGAAGTAATAATAAGGAAATAAAGATAATTTTAATTAATAGCAGTTTGCATAACAATGAAAATCTAAGAACTCCATATTTTAAAAATAAGTCCAAAAAAGTGTATTTGGAATTATATTATAACAAAGGGAAACAGGCCTATTAAAACTGAAAACTTGCAAAACCAATGCATAGCAAACAATAATTATCGTATGAGAAATATCGGAAATTAAACGAAAAATAGTACAAGGCGGCATTTTTATAAAATAACTAAACAAGGTATATTACTGTATAATTTTTTTTTTTTTTTCAAATTTAGAAACTTCCGTTTAATAATGATAAATTGTACCCCATGTTTACATTCTATTTGGCTAATTAAGAGGCTGTTATAGTTCTGATACAGCCTTATGTATAGGGTAAATTTTATATACTACAATAAGATAAAAATAAAAAATGAAAAAGGATAATTGATAATTCAGAATATCTAAACCGCATAAAAAGTTTTATAGTAACAAAATTTCATGAATAGATCTTGAAATAGGTAAAAACCAATAAAATGGTAATCTAAAAAAATATAATACATAAAACCGTTTACGTTATTATTTTATATATTTTCTAACCTCCAACTATATTTGCGAAACTAAGAGAAATATACTTAAAACCAAATGCATATTTACAGGGATGGCCTTAAGGTACCTATTTAATGTATTAATTTTTTAGGGAAATAAGATACGTATGTGAAAAAAAAATCTAGATGAAACCAAAAGCTAGTATAAAGTATTTTATATTCTATTCGGAATGTTTATGTTTATAAATATGAAGTTAAAAAACTGAAAAAAAATGGTCATATATAATTTGTTCTTGAACAAATTCAAACGCTCCGCTCAGAAAAAAAAAACTAAACATATCTATAGTTCGCTAAAATAAAACACAAATCTTTTCCTTGACGTTGTTTATCTCGTTTCCAGTTTTTCCCTATAGAGCTAATTGTATATTTGGACATGGAAATATCTCATACGATAATTTACAAAAAAAATCCTATTCACCTAAAAAACATTAATTTGTGTTATAGTACACACGAAAAGCAGGTTTAAATAGATAAAATAGAGCTCTTAAATAATTAGGCAATAGCAAAATATCAGACAAATGTCCACAAAAGGTTCATTTTTACAAATGTTTAACTTTAGAAAATGATATTGACTGGAGTTCTATAAGGGAAGTAGTGCAGGATAAGAGTGCCTGGATCAGTCTCACTCTCCTGTAATGATATCGATGAAGGATATAGAAGAATAAGATATTTAATCACACTTGTTTTAATTAAGAGAATGCAAAGTAATATCGTCCATTTTCTATATTAACTAAGATGTAAAAAAAAAGTATGGAAAGGATCATCCCCCAAATAAATAAATAAAATGAAAACATCTGTTAAGAGGGTCGCTTTCTTCATAACAATTATCTCATAGATACGTATTTGGCTAATAAACATAATACAATAAAATTATGCGAAATGCTTCTTATAAGAACGACATTTTTCACCATACTGAAAAGTATTAATTATAATATTGTTCATGTTATCATGGGCACTATGCTTCAACATACGAAGGGTAAACAAATCTACAATAAACGCAGACGATTTATAAGCAAAATAACATAAAATTTACACAGATAAAGTGCGAGGTTGGTTCTGTTCTAACAGATAAATATGCCTAGCCATAGCCAACTTTAGTCTTGACTCTTCCTGGATCTTTATTTTAAAACGTTTTTTCGAAAATCTTTTTTTCTTAGTTCTCGTCGCATTGAAATCCCGGCCTATCCACCCGCGTTAACAAAGGCCACGAGGGATTTATATTTTTTTCTTTTCTTCCATCGAGGTCATTCTGAGGATCATGTTAAGTAAAATCTTTAGTTTTATTATAAACAATTACAAAGGGAGAGAATTAATGAATTATATAGATTTATTTTTTAAATAATAATAAAGATATTGCTAAAACTATATGACAAGTAAGATGTTCCATGAAAAATAGATTTATGAAAAAATTGTTTTTTTACTCTTCAGAATAACCAAAAGATTCTCACAGAAGAGGATTTATGCTTCATTACAGAAATCCGTCTAGGATTTGAGATGCACATAAAAACCGACTCGGTGATAATAAACTGACTTTATAGACAGGTATGAATAAATTTCAAGATGAGAGATGACTTGACAGAATTATCTTCTAACCGTATTAAGAAATAAAATACTAATTAAATGTAAAAAACAAAAAAACTACGATTCGTGACAAATGAACAAAAATAATAATACATTCAGATCGAATTACATAAAGATAATATATAAGGTAATACATAATAATAAAAAAAGTAATGAAATAAAGACCAAGTTCAAAAATAAATAAACACCTTGAACACACTCTGTGATGATAATTCTTATATTTACCATAAACTGTTATTATATTTTAACGTAAATAATCACACGTTACACACTTGTCGAGTATTAGTTAAAAATTAATTATGGGTAGTTATAGGAAATTAATATTTGAATACATAATTATATGATATTATAATTTAAAGATATATTGCGAAGAAATCTTGGCTTCTTTACTAGTTAAATATTAGATTAGATCTTTTCGAGACTGGATATTTTAACATTATTGGATTAAAATATTCAACAAATTAAACCGCTGAAGCATATTCAGATTCCCTTCCTGGAACTACTCCTTTTCAAAGTATAAATAAGAAAAAAATGTATTCATTGTATGAGCTAAAGAGATATTTTTATTAATTAATTGTATTAAAGTAAGTACATTTTCTTTTTAATTTTCAAATGATTAATGATAAATTTGCATTTCTTTTGAAACTCGGGAAAAAATAATAAGCAAGAAGGCTGTTGCTCCATATTATGTTGATGTTTTCATTAGCTATATTATTAATAAAAAATGGAAACTATAATAACCAATGTTAATTACATACAATAAAAGAATTATTTTACATTACGTAACAATAATAATTTAAAATTATACGCATATATATTCGGCGAGTCTATGAGTCTGAAATGGCAAATTATTATTCATTTAATATTATAAGAATTAATTTTTAAAAAAAAATTATATATAGATATTTTTTCATAATTTCTATTATCACGATAAAGGGATCAGGAGATTTAACTAATCCCATCCTTGAACAGATAAATTGTTCCCTATATAAAACTATTTAATAAATATAAATGACAGGCAGGCTTATTTCTAGAGCTGATATATTTTTTTTCTTTGTGTCCTTAACCCGGTTCAATAATAATGCGAGCACAAATTAGGCTTTGTGATATTATCTCGAAAGTTTCTTGTAAACATTATTTCATAACTCGCTTACAGCATGATGTTAATACACTTTATTACTTCCGCAAGAAACTTTTTGTTAGTAAGTCGTGACTTTTCTTATCTTACTTTCCTTTTTCGTGATTGCGGAGTAAGAACACGCATTCCCCGACGTTTTTGTTTGCCTAATTTTACCAAGATGCCAAGTTCCGTTACGGCAAGCTGTTATTTATCGTAATTGCCATTGAAGAAAAAGACACTTGGAAAAGTTTATTGAGATGAGGGAATGGTTCAAATTTAGCTGTTCATTATTTCTTATAATGCGATGAAAAAGTGCTTCTTGGCCAAGATATGTTTTTTGTTCCAAAATAATTTGATTTTACTATATTTCTTTATATATAAGTTTAGAAGAAATGTTTCAGAAGTTTAATATAACTCAGATTACTTTCAGTCTAGAACAGTTGTTTCCAATTAGTGGTCAAGGAAAAAAAATATATATTAAATTACCTTAATAAAAACTCATTAAAAGCCATAGCTTGTAATAAAAATAACTGACTCATTAAATTTCGCGCTGTAAATGATAGTGAATAGGTACTTATATTGTATTTCTAAACTTTAGTATTGTTTTGCGGATTGTGAAAAGTTCTTAGAGGCTGAATCTGAATACAGCATCTTGAGTTATCAACCAGTACTCAAAAAGTTTTCTGTTAGTCGGATGCGCCTTAAAATTAATACGATTTGGAATAGGTATTAGTATTATACAATTTTCGAGAATATTTAGTTTTTTTAACCAATTTCAATCGTTTATTTTTTAATTTAAATCTAGAATGGTTTCTAACGTTATGGAAGAAGATGTTTTAGTATGCTTTGGACTGGAATTGAATATTAACTTGGTGACTTTTGAAAATTACTACAATTTCCTGATTTTTTTTTTAAATTTAGTTATTGTAATTATTAGATAAAAGGGTCCGCGGAAAAAAAAAAAAATGGGAACCACTGGTCTAGAAAGAAGCAAGGAAATACGGTATTAAAACGTTTATTGATAAATAATAAAATAACTTTGACTAGTATAAAAAGTAAAAAAAACTAAAAAACTTCGTCTCTGCAATCCATAAAGGGTCTTGTACCTTTAGAGACCCATATTGTTTCAGGTAAACGGCCGAGCAATTAGGCCGAGATCACGCTCAGCACCCAGGTATTTTCCCCATTTGAGGTACCCAGTTTATAGAGGCAAGGTCTGCCCAACGGGTTCTACATACTCCATGGTCCCCCCCGGCTGACATAACAGAATAAATAATTCTGTCACAGCAGGGATTCGAACCTAGGACCCATAGAACAGTAGACTAGTGAACATTAATTATTAATAAATATAAATAAATAATAAAATAATAGTTATAAATATTAAATATTTTCACACTTATTAACTGTTTTGTCAAAGATCTGATATCATAGACAACATATAAAATACATTAAACAATAATTAAAATTTTAGTTTTCCCATAATCCAACAATTATTTTGACATATGATCTTACTAATATTCGAAAAAAAAAGAGGAAAGAGCATTGGTTACAAAAAATCCTTAGGGAATCTGAAACTTTAACCCAGATGTAGAATCAATACACAAAATTCAAGCTTCTGCGCACCATTTTCAGTTAACAAAGTACGATTAATAGGTCACAGTTAAAACCAAAGTTGCGATTAGGGGAATATATAATTTAAATATTGGTGAAGAAGTCAAACATATTGAAGAACTGGATATCTGTTTTGGATTTTTATTTCATGAGAACACAAAGGCAATGAAATATAGGCTTAGGAAACCTCCACATTTGTATGCATTAGATTCGTTACCAGGAGCAAGAAGGTTCACTAAAAATGTATATACTTCTGAATTACTACCCGATACTGTTTTGGATTTTTCCCCCTTTCCTAGGGCGGAATCCATTCAGGAATATAAATATACTTTTGATAAAAAAGGGGAAGCTGGGAGTACTATCTACGTCTCTCATTCGATTCCAGCTGTGGCAGGATTTAAATTGACTTACCGGTGGATTAATCTAGGGTAGGGAGGCGTATCAGTGGCCTAATAAAACCTCTATAACGTAAAAGATTAATTTGAGAAGGACTGAAAAACCTATAAGTTAAGTGTGATCCTTGCACAACCGTGAGCCTAGACACAGTATAGATTCTTAATAAGTAATGATCCCAAAACCTTGTGAGGGATTAAGTAGTTGTTCAAACTTTTTCATTGTTACTTCATACAGTTACTAAAACGTTTTAGGGTTTTCGAAAATAAGGTACTAAGTAAAATATTGATCCAAAAGAGGGATGAGGTTACTAGGTTACTTTTCAATAGAAGTGCACGTTTTAAGGTGCCGTGAGTCTAAATATGGAAGTCCCATTAAAGCGCCTGTGTGTGGTAAGCCTAGCGCAAAAATGAAAAGTCGAACGAAACTAAATTTCATATTGAGACAACTATACTTCCGACATGTTACAGCAACGTTTTCCTCGAAATCAGCGGTCCACAAGATCTGCTTTATATCATGCATTTTGTACCTTTGTACTATTTTCTGCTCTAACGATTTTGATTAAACTCGCTATATCGATATAAGTTTAATGGCCTTTAATACGATGTATGTTTCATTATGATTGAAATAGTCTGAAAGGGTTTAGATGACGATAGTTAAAATTTTCTTTCTCTAAAGAACCTATAATTTTCTAGATTAAAAAAAACTGGGTGAAGTTTAACAAATTCGAAATTCAACTCAAGAAGAAAAGAGCAAAACTATTTTTATAAGCAATTTTTTTTGTTTTTAAAAATAAAAACAGATTTTAATTAA
This sequence comes from Piezodorus guildinii, assembly GCA_023052935.1. Lineage (NCBI taxonomy): Eukaryota > Metazoa > Arthropoda > Insecta > Hemiptera > Pentatomidae > Piezodorus > Piezodorus guildinii. The sequence goes on along the minus strand of CM041292.1, from coordinate 169,088,846 downwards.
ACTACCTATATCAAAGTAAAATAGGCTTAAATATCATGTAGGTTTGATTTATTTTGAAGTAGTCTGATAGAGCTTGATTTCCGATATTTTGCATTATCTTTCTCTAAAGTACCTTTAATTTTGTAGATTTGAATAAATTAACCATATCATTTCTATTAGCATGGATAAAAAAAAATCTGGTGCGGGCAACACACGACTTTCACTTACCTCCATTTTTAAAATCAATCAAATAATTTTCAAAGATTTAAAAATGAAAATACGTGAAACTATTAACGAATTAATTAAATTGAATTTATATAGAAACATGTGTTTTATTAAAAAATCTATTGTATTATTATCTAAAATAATTAGTTCTAACTGCTTTTCATCACTCTTTATAATATTTATTCCAAAAGCTTTAGCTTTCCAACGGTATATTATACATGTATATTACTGTTGCTATGTTCAAAATAAAAGAATTGCATTAAAAAATATTTTTTTTCAGTTTTCTCCTTTAGTTGGGTATCGAATTCGTTCAACTTAAATATTTATGTGTTTTTCATCAGTGGTAACAAGATAATATATTTATTTGTATAAAATCTGCGAAATTAAAGGTACTTTAGAGGAAGAACATTTAAAATATCGGCATTTAAGCCCTGTCAGACCATTTTAATCAGAATGAAATCTACATGACGTTTAAGCCTATTAAATTTTACATCGATATAGCGAGTTTATTCAAAATCGTCGGAACCGTTTTCGAGAAAATCGAAAAAAAGTGCAAGATGCTTGTAAGAGTCTTATAAAGTGGCTCTTCTGGTAAGCTCATTTTGATGGAAAAGGTTTTGTAACGTCTCGGGCGCATATTTGTCTTAAATATGAAATTTTAGTTTCATAGGACTTACCGTTTCCGCCCAGAAGTTACCACACGACACACACACACACACACACACACACACAGACTTTTTGCGGGACTTGGTTATTTAGACTCAGGTGATACTAAAATGTGTATTTCCGTTGAAAACTGGAATTCGAAAATTTTTACTATATTAATATAGTAAGTGAAAGTAAAAAACAGGTAAATATGTAAGTTAATCGAACTTGACACTCAAAAAAAAAAAAAAAAAAAAAGAAGATAAAAGAGCAAAATAATGTTTAGTTTTTTTGGAGATAATAATAATAATATAGGCGTATTAGGATTATATATCGTTAGAAACGTAAAGATTTGTTTAAAAATATTATGCTATACCAGAAGTTGTAAAATGTAATGGAGAGTGTTAATAATAAGTATAATAAATTAACAACAAAATTAACTGATTGTTATAGATAATAATATAATGGATTATTTCATAAAACGCTTGTGTCTTTTGTAACTCAATGAAAATAATCTTTAAGCAATTCATTTTTATCGCTAAATTTATTTTAAAAATCTTAAATTGATTAAAACCAGAATTTGTTTCTTTACTTAAATTCATCAAAAATTTTCAGCGTTAATTATCAAATAGTCTTTTTGATTAATAGCTAGAAAGAAGACAAACGCCCCATTGACCAAAAAACTGAATTCATTTGGCAAAGGCTTTCTCAGAGGCGGGCCTTTTTTGTCTTTCCCTTTTATCTTTCCCTCCTCCAAGGTTCCAAGATTAAAAGGGGAAGAAACGACGAAGCGCAGGAGGCGATGGCTAACAAAGGATACCGATACCCAGCAAATCTGAGGAAACGGCTCGTCAGTTTTAATAAAGAGCCCTGGCTTGGCTCGCTCATCGCCATCCTCTCTCCAGTTCGTTTCATTCATTTTCAGCTCCTCACTTTTTTTCTTTTTTTTTCGTGAATCCATTCAAGTATAATACCAAGTCGCGATAGTCTTTTGTTTATCCAATTAGTGTTGGGATTGAGAGAACAAAAAGTTGAATCAATATATTGTTAGATTCATGTAAACATCGGAGCAAGAGTTAAGATGTAGCCGGGGAGGTTTTGGATCTATTGAAGTGGTTAAGCACACAAGTGCGTAACAAAGCCAACAAAGCACTTTGTACTATATAACCAAATTTCAAAAGACAATCTTACTTACATATGTCCAATATTTAGCTATATGTGTAAATAAAACAATGAAAAAAAATTACATACGCTCCTCAATACATGTATAAGAATCTTTGGAAATTTCCCTTATAATAATAAAATTAAAATCATGCTTATGGGATCACTTGTAGCTGGGTGGCTAGCGTAACAGCCTCCCATGCTAAAGGTCACGGGTTCAAACCCGCAGGTGGTCCTAGGATTTTTTAATGGGAGTAAAAAATCCTTAGTTACGCCGTCCTTCGGAGGGGACGTTAAAAGGTGGTCCCGAGCCTGTGCGATGTCAGGTACTCGTTAAAGATCCCTATCCTAATAAAATCTGGATAGGCAAAATTTAGGACTCCCACTGTAGCATCGTCCGATTAGCCATAGTAGCATAAAGTGACGTTAAATAAATAAACAAACAAACAAAAAACCATGCTTATGAATTGAGAGTACCTTTTATCAAACGTTATATTACCAAGCTTAGTAAGCAATTATTTTCTAAATGTTTAATTAAGAAAAATTATATCATAAAAAAAAATCGGAAATTGTACTAAAATAGGTAGAAGACGGTATGTACGGCAGGTATAAAATAACTAAACATATTTATTGTAATTTTTTTTTTTCAAATTGAGGGAATATTTATTTTTTTATTTCCGTACATACAGCATCATTCCCTACAGTGTCATTTAAGGATATCCCGCTTGTCCTGGTTAAACAGATCCGCTGTTTAGGGCTCCTTCTTGACAAACGACTTACATGGAATCCGCATACAAAACTGAAAAGACAAGAAACTGCTCGCCGATTTTGGTTACTTCTAAGTTTACGGGCGCTCTAACCTTTCACTTAACTACAAAAGGCTCATTTACATGACATGTCATAAGACCTATCTGGACCTACGGAATTGAGGTTTGGAACTCTACTAAGCCATCAAACTCTTCCCGTATCTAATCCTTACAATCCAAAATTCTTCAAGCTCCTTACTTTGTCTAGAACAAAATCATCCACAAAAACCTAAATGTTCCATATGTTGATGAACATAGTTAAAAAAGTGTAGCAGAAAATATGAAATGAAGCAAAGATTAAAAATGCCAAATGCCGATCAGAAAAATAATAATATCATTCTTTTTGCATACTATTATTCTAGATCGGCATCTAGAATTGGTTATATTCACTTCACTAAGCAGATTTATTACTAACGTGTAAAATCTTCAAATCAACAATGACAACAGTATTTCATTTCTTATCAAATTTTATCAGTTTAGTCACATTACAAAATAAAAAAAAATAAAAATAATGACAGTTATTCACCCAAGAGAAAAGTTGAATTTTCTTCAAATCTTCATGAGATATGGCTATGTTGAGGTGTAACACATTTCTAGGAGGATCGTGGTATCTAACATAAATATACGATCAGTACGTACGAGCCAAATGCCTTCCAGGTAGCTATGGTTTTAATCAGTTTGTTAAAGCGAATACAGGAGATTTGCATAGTTGACAGCTTGTGAAAAGAGGAGGCCTAAATTCAATTAAAAACTTGTTTTCAGCTCTACTTTGGTGTGTGGTAAAAGTTTAGTATGGAAATTTAATGGAGTTTGGAATGTGAAGGTAGCGGGGAAATAATGCTTTGGAATCCCAAATCGAAAACTTTCTGTGTATAGCTCAAATACTTCCCTCCCCATCTATCCTCACCTCTCCTCCCACAAACAGAAAACAGTATATATTTAACCACAAACACAGCTGATTCACATCAGGATTTGTCCACGTATGGACCATGACATATTCTTAAGTATTTTGAGCTCACTGGATACTGTGTGACTTTGCAATCGTAGTTCTAAAGGATGTATCTCGAATGAGTTTCTTAAATCTTGAAAATAATGTATTTAAATAATATAAAGTCTTGTCGAGGAAACTTAAAAAAATTGAAAAAGCATTTTTAATGGACCAAAAAAAAAATATATATTTATACTTCCTAGCTAGAAAACTTCAACATTTATTGTATTAAGATGTGTTTTTAGTTTGTTAAGTTAATAATTACATTTAAGTTAAAATACCTATAGTTTGTAAAGTCATTATAAATTTACAAGTCTAATATAATGGTTTCCTATAATAAGTTTTGGTAAAAATGATAGGATATAATTTTTAATGTTTTAATCAACATACTATTCTTATGCTTGTGAGGTGTCTGAAAATCATCAATATTAATTTATAATAAATCAAAAACAGCAATATTTGTATTGTCAATTGGTAATTTTAGCATTTAATAAACATTTTTAAATTCAGTTAAAAAGACTTTTTTGGAAAAAAGAATTTTTATCGCCGATAAAAATTAAAAGGTAACCGCTCCTAAAAAATTGGATAACGATACATAAGCAATTGAAGGTTCAGCAGTTAATGCTTGATATAATTGAAACATACAACAAACACCATATAAAAGCATGGATTGTTATTTATGTGTTGAGAGAAATCTAAATATGACAACTGTGTCAGATTTCCCAATACACACCTATCTTTTTGTGTTATTAACATAGAAAAAAAATATTTTCTCTGATAATGCGAAAATCCAATCCAAATCCAGGCCGTCCTGAATTTTCGCAGAAACAATAGGTCCGATTTATTTTACATTATCTAGTAAGGTTATTGGTCGCTCCGCAAAGACCCTAGTTATCTAATGTCAACATTAGCCGTTTAGCATCAATATGGCGGCTAATTAATAACGTTAAATGTCTATAACTTAGTTACTTATAAAGGTGGACATAAAATGTACAGTCATATGGGAAATAGTTTTGGTTATTCAATTTCAGTTCTACAATATTTTTATACTCATCTAACTTTTTTTTGTAATATTTTGTTAGTCTTTTGATCGATGTGATTCAAGAAAATAAAATATAGTTTCAATCCATTTAAAATAATACAAATCTTAAAACAAGATAAACAAAAAAACAAAAAAAGATTTGAATAGGATACGAGGGTATGTTTTTAAAGGGAGTAGCAACCCTGCTCAGATCCCGAATTCAAGCTATTTGCTAAGCCAGTCCCTCAAAAATGTTGGTTAGGTTCTGGTTCTCTTTGCTCTAAGGTTCCGCAGATGTTACAACTGGAGTGATATTCCATTAGAAGCGTCATCTGTGTTTCATCTCTTTGAGACATCCTAGGATACTGTTTCCTTCCAAGCACCCATTTCTCTCTCTACCGGTAAAGTCTTTACATTAAGCATAAACATTCCAATTTACTCTGCTGTATTTGCAAACTGGGGTGGGGAGGGTGCTATCTAAATAAAGAGAAATTATCTACTTCCTATATCTAATGAGGTAATTGAATCGAACAAAACTCCTTAAAAACTTATTAATCCGACTACATAAATCTGAGAATCGCATCGAGGGTTTATATGTATAACATGCCTATGTTTCCTATTATGTGCAGAAATTAAGAATGATAAGAGCCTGATAATTTAATATTTAAATATTAATTTTCATAGCGCAATAAAAGACAATGGTGCATGACAATTAAATTAAATATTATATGGGATCACCTATGGTGTAGTGGCCAGGATAACAGCCTTTTAACCCGGCATTTGGCTCTAATATTATTTTAAAGGCAGTAAAAAATCGTTGGTTATGCCGTCTTCAGGGTAAAAGTAAGAACACCCATTGTAGCATCGCCTGATAAGCCAGAGAAGCAAAAAGTTACGTTAAATAAGTAAATATTGCGCCCTAGCTCGGCTTCTACTGGCTTACACCAGTGATGCACTGAGTGAGAGGCGCTGGGATCTCTTGGATTCGGCTTTCCCCCCACTTGTGGAGGGAGCAGCCGAGTCTAGGGTCCCTTTAGCAGATTGTATATATTAGGGGTACTCACTACGTTTGCTATAGCATGCTATTTGTGTTATTTTGCTAAACCCGTCGAGTTTCTACATTTATTTCCTGTATAAAATTGATGGGTTTAGCACAATAGCACAAATAGCATGCTATAGCAAACGTAGTGAGTACCCCTATTGTATATAGTTAAATTTGCTTGTATGAATTTTATTTATTTCCCAACTTGTATTTATCTCTACTACAGGTTGTTGTTTTGCTGTTTGTTTTTATTAATTGTTTTTTTTTATATATTTGAATTTATTTATTTCCGATTTTATGTAATTTGACTTTATCATTATTATATGTATATATTGTATGAATGTGTATTACATCACTATTACTACTGTTCTTTATGTAACAAATTGTAATGTTTCTCAATAAATAAATTTAAAAAATAAGTAAATAATAAAATTGAATTAAATATCTCAGCAAAAAAAAATTATATTTTAAGTTGGTTTACTTATTAATGTCATGTTTTCTCACTTCAAAAAAATTAACAGCCCCTAAAAACTTCATTAAATTGAGCCTTCTATTGAGCTTGAAAACGAGAAGCGCATATGCCTGATATATTACAACTTTTTTTCGAAATGGGCAGACCAGAAGAGCCACTTAACACTATTTTAAGATTTCCTCAAAAACCGCTGTAACAGTCTTGATTGAACGCACTATATTGATGTAAAAATGCGCTTCCATATGATGTAGGGTTCTTTCTGATTGAAATAGTCTGACGAGGCAGATCTTTTTTCTTCTACTAAAGTACCTTAAATGTTTGATAGTTTAGATAAAATAATAGTATAAATGTGTAATATAACATTGGAAAGATCAAGATTTTAAAAAAGATGTTACTTAATGTACAAAGTTGTAGATGGTAATGTCAAATAACAAATAGGGTACAAAATCAAGTGATTATTGTGTGTAACAATTTTGTATTGTAATATTATTTAATCGAAAACATATGTTTTCAACGAAAACTAAAAAACATATTTTTATGTTTATGAACTTTAACTTTATTTAGTACTTCTTAAATTGATTTTAACAACGGCATATGACAGATGTAAAAGCTTTGATTTCGTAACCATGGTAACGTCACCAACATGCTCTAGATTGGCGCAGGGGCTCTGTGTAGACACTTCTATTAGAGGAAAGATAACGATATCAATTTCTGTGAACGTTATCGATACCGGTGTAATATCGGCACAAAAATATCGATAGTTATAATACTTTATAAATTCAGTATTTAATTGAATTAAAGTCAGTTCCAAATGAATGAGTAAATACATGATGGATAGACAATGTCTTACAACTTACCTCTAAAATATCGATGTTTGTAAATATTATTGAAACATTACTCAGCATGAAAACTTTTGAGCTTACGAAGCAAAATCATGATGATCATACTGTCAATCTTTAAGTCGTGGTAAAGTGAAATCGAAAAGAATATTTTGATAATATAAGAATAGAAGTATGACATTTGAAAATTAAATTCATTTTAATAATATAGATTTAAATTAAGCACAATGTACAATCATTAATAATTAAAACATATGTTTTTTGTTTACTTGGGAGAGAAACTGAGGTTATCTTTGTGAAACAACTATAGAGCTTATTCCTTTAATTATTCCTCATTTTGCACGCACAATCTACAGTCAAATTTATATTATGATGACATGTCTCCACAGGGTGATAAATTTTTATAATTAAATGAAACAATAATAAAAGAAATGCATTATTAACGTAATCTACATTAAAGAACGTACTCTTCCTTCCAACGAAATTCCAGCCCAAATAGTGAATTAAAAAAAAAAAATTTCACTTCTATCAGCAGTCCCTATTACTGCCTGAATTTTATTTTTTTTTACAAATAGAGTTCATTAATATTTAAATGATCTTTAGTTGACTTTTAAAATTTTGGTTTGCTATACATTAAACGTTTATTTTATTATTTATTGAAACATTTTGACTCTTATTGAAACCATAAGAAAAAACAAAGCTGTTAATTTCATGTGGATCCCAGGGCACGCAGGCATAGAGGGGAATGATATAGCGGATAATGCTGCTAAAGAGGCCTGTACCCCCTTTCCAGTTCCCCGAATTTCCATTCCCTTGCCCGACTTCAAGTCAAAAATAAGAAAGGAAACTAAGGAAGCTTGGGACCGGAATTGGCAAGAGATAAAGGAAGGCAACTTGCTAAAATCAATTAGAACCCACGCGACGCCCTGGAACCTCATCTCAGGCCAAAGAAGGGATCAATTAGTGTTAACCAGACTGAGGATAGGACACACAAGGCTCACGCACAGTCATTTATTGGAAGGCACAACTCCACCAATATGTGAAAACTGTAAAGTAAAAGTCACAGCAAAACACATAATGGTAGACTGTATCAGATACCAAGAAGAAAGGAGAAAAAATGGAATCGACGGGCTCGAGCTACAACAACTACTAGGAGATGACAGGAAGTTCCACAATGCAGTTATGGAATACATCAAAAAGATTAATTTGTACAAAAAATTGTAATTAATACAACGAACGGTGCCTCCAACCTAATGTTGTGGTACACGGCACCTAAATGTAAAATAAATAAATAAATAAAATATTGAAATAAAAATTATATTTATAAGGAAAAGGATTGCGATCGTGAAAATTTTCGAATTCCAGTTTTTAACGGAAATACACTATTAAGGGTTAATGACCAAGTATTGAAAAAAGGTCTGTGGGTCTGTCTGTGTGTGTGTGTGTGTGTGTCTGTGTGTGTGTGTGTGTGTGTGTGTGTGTGTGTGTGTGTGTGGTAAGTCTAGCGCAAAAACCATCAGTCGTACGAAACTGAAATTTCATATTTAGGGCAAATAAACGCCCGAGATGTTAATGCAACTTATTCACTAAAATCTACTAACATTTATGATTTTCTTAAAAACGGCTCAAACGATTTTGATTAAACTAGCTATATCGTTCTAAAATTTAATAGGCTTTAATATTATGTAAGCTTAATTCTGATTGAAATAGTCTGACAGGGCTTAAATGCCGATATTTATAATTTTCTCCCTCTAAACTAACTTTAATTTTGGACATTACAAAAGATTAACCATATCATCTTAATGGCACCGATGAAGGACGACTAAATATCAAAGTTGAGCGAATTTAAAAAAACAATTAAAGCAGAAAAGTGCAAACATATTTTTTTATGCATTTTTTTTTGTTTTTGAACACAAGAATATGTATATAGATGTATAATATACCGTTCAATAGCAAAAGATTTTAGAAAAAATATCATCTGATACACAGAATTGTAAAGGGTAATGGAGAGTGATGAAAAGCAGATAAAACTGTTTCTGGTTCCTGAAAAGAGAAATTCATGTTGACCGTGCTGCTATCTGGCGGCATTGCCAAAGAATCAGAGCCCCTAGTTGTGATCATCTTGACATTTGAGTTAAAAGGTGATTACCCCTAACACTAACTGATTGTTGTAGATAAAAATATAATAGATTATTTAATAAAACACATGTTTCTATTGAAATTCAATTTAATTAATTCTTTAACAATTTTATTTGTTTGTTTGTTTGTTTATTTATTTAACGTCACTTTATGCTACTATGGCTAATCGGACGATGCAACAGTGGGAGTCCTAAATTTTGCCTATCCAGGGTTTATTAGGATAGGGATCTTTAACGAGTACCTGACATCGCACAGGCTCGGGACCACCTTTTAACGCCCCTCCGAATGACGGCGTAACTAAGGATTTTTTACTCCCATTAAAAAATCCTAGGACCAACTGCGGGTTTGATTTTATTCGTATCTCTACATCTATTTAAAAATTCTTAAATTGATTTTAACAACGGAGGTAAGTGAAAGTCGTGTGTTGCGCGCACCAGATTTTTTTTATGCGTCTATGTATGGTTGTGTTAGAAAAAGGAGCTATTAGGATTGGGGTATTAAACATCTCTCTCTCATCAATATCTCTTTGATTAAGAGCTAGCTCTCTTACTTTCCTTGGGATATCATTGGAGTTTATTTAGAAGGATTATGTCGGTGGCAGTCGATGCCATAAGAGGATTTGTCTTGATGAAAGGATTGAAAGGTATCTGTCTGGTCAGTCTGCGATACGTGTTTAATTGACCGAGTATAAATATATATTAATAATAGTCAATCAGTCATTTCCAGTGTTTTTATAATATATTACACAATGTCATTAATGCTGTAAATGACAATATCATATTATTGAGACCATATAGCTTACAACCTTAAAAATAGAGTGCGAGTATCAGATAATTCACGTTTACCTCCTAACTTGAGATAATTAAAAATAAAAATAAAATGTCATGAATTATAAATCAAAAAATAAATCATTGGAGAAAATTTATGAACATGAATAACTATACTAATAACCACCATAATAATCATAACCAAAATAATAATCACTTAATTTTACTAGGATTTGTAATTACTTTTATTATTTTTGTAATTATACTTTAATAGATTCATTAAGGCTTTTATATAATATCTTACTTTCACTTACCTATATATGAAGTATACTCGAATAGTACGAATAAGTATCACGATGGAGAATACTTTCGAATTCAAGTTTTCACGGGAAATATTTTCATAGTTCAGGCTCCTTATTGAAATTTTTTTTTTGAGTTTATTGTTCTTTTTTTTTTTTTCTTTACAATAGAATTACGACTATGTTGCTATGAAACGTTATTTTTTGATCTTTTGAAATTCCAAATATCATAAACAAGTGTAGTAATATTTAAAAGTTTGAAAAGATAACAAACCTAACTTTTAGTTAAATGAAAAATGTGTTGAGAATGTAATTCAGAACATCACGTATTACTCGTTAACTAGTAGAAGACTGTAATTGCACGGTATGTTTATTTTTTTTTTGTTGCTTTAATTGAAACGTGAAAGAAATAACACAAGGAAACATAAAATTTGAAATTCATGGAGCATAAAAACGATAAGTTGTATAAAACTCAAATTTCACTTTCCAAAACCGTAAATGCCGGAAATATTACATTAAAAAAATAAAATAATTGTGAAACTGAAGAGCAAATTTAAAGTCACATTCTTCTCGTGTTTCGTTGAAAATGTAAATTCGAAAAAAAAACAATCATTTAATTTTTTGTATTGATAAAAAGCACAGTAAAAAAAATAATAAGAGAGTATGTAATTATCAAATTTGTTTTACAATTTACTTTTTTTTTTTTTTTTTTTTCTTATCCTCCAACTTTATTTACAAAATAAATACATAATTTAAAATTTACTTATTCTCTCAGTGAATTTAACAAATGTATTTATATTAATAACTACGGGCAGATAATATTTAGCAATAAAGGCTAATAAATACATAACTTTTAAACTTTTAACATATTCCAAAAAAAAAAAAAACAATTCTATCACGTTAGATCTGGCACGGTTTTTCTTCTCATATTTAACAAGGTCAGGGAGTTCTAATTCCAACCATTTTCTGGGGAAAACACCATTATTCTATTAAAATGTTAAGTTTCTGAAAAAAATGTATATCAAATTTACGTGGCCTCAAGAAGAAATACCATGAAAAACCTCAATTTAATTAAAAACCGAAGCGAAGCTACTGAGTAGTGTAAAACAGCCTAAAAACGTATTATTAGGTTAAAACCATTGATGGAAATAATAGCGGTGATTCAAGACGTGCTAAATGAACCAATTAAAATGCACGAAATGAATAAAACAATAAACTAATGGTAATATATTACTTAATTAGGTGCTTCTGCCATATAATAGGAAATATAGTACTTTTTGGTAGGAAATGAAAGGAAAGGTTATATCTGTTTACAGAAATTAGCGTCTCAATTCTTTATATGTTTTTTTTATTTTTACTTCTCGTTTTATTTTTATGATAAGCTCTGCGATAGAGGCCAATACTGGTGCCTCCCTCCGTTAGGTGTCGACGACCGTCCCAGTAGGATTCCAACGGCTCTCTGAAGGCCCATTGCGATTCGTATTTAATGTCGCCCAGAGGTGTAGCACTTGGATCATGACCTTGCATGGATATCTCGTCTTTGAAAGAATAAAGCAGGCTTGAATATGAAGTACATCTCCCTTATGCGTTAACTCCTACTTCAGCCCGCTACTTCAATTGATTAATATTCCTTGATTATTAGCTCTCGTTAATGAACTGTGTGATGTACTACTCGCGTTTATTATTCGGTAAATGTAACATGCGTTTAATATTTGCAATGTTTTAAGCCCATGTAGTAAGTAGCTACTCTTAATAAGTTTAACACATTTAGCATTATTACTTTCACTTACCTATGTATAAAATATAAAGCAAGGGGAAGTATTGCGTTCATACAAATTTTCGAAATTCAGTTTTCAACGGATATACACGTAACTATTTAGTATAATCATATTATTTAATCAAAATCATATGTTTCCAAAAATACTGAGTAAAGTTGTTTTAAATTAAATTAAAACTTTTTTCTGCTTAAAGTTATATTTTAAAAATCCCACCAAATTACCTTTAACCTTCGTCGCGAACCGATGACTTCCTGCCTCATTGTATCCTTTAATAATACCCCACTCATACCTGCTAAGCAAATCCTATACCTAGGACTCTATCTTGACAAACGTCTTACATGGAATCCTCATCCGACACTTAAACGACAAGAAACTGCCCGTAGATACAGATTACTACACCACTTACTTGACAAACGTTCAAAACTTCCAATTTATTACAAAAAGCTCATTTATATTACCATCATCAGACAGACCCATCTGGACATATGGAATTGGGACTCTACTAAACCATCAAATTTCTCTCGCATTCAATCCTTACTATCCAAAATCCTTCGCAAAATCCTAAATGTTCCTTATTTCGTTACGAATAAAATCATCCATACTGACCTAATTATCCCATTTGGAACAGAACTATCCCGAAACAGATATGCTTATTTAAATTCCAAGCTCCCGACCCACACAAATCCTCTTGTACGCAACTTATCATTCTCATCTATTCCTGACGACCCTCCAAGGCGATTGAAAAGATGATGGTCTCGAGACCTACCAAATTAAATTGACATTGAAGTGCTACTACGACTGGGTAGTTCTTTACAAGACAAGCCCATAATTGTAAATTAGTATATATATATATATATATATATATATATATATATAATATATATATATATATATATATATAGCTACATACTATTAAATTAATGCATTATTTTAATGTTAGTTATAATAAATCAAAAATTAATTAGTAGATATATGTTGAAGGTTAGAATCTATGTGAGTAAATTGATTTGAGTTTAGGACACACTCCTAGTTCAAGCTTTGATAATTCATGATGACCCACAAAGTAAAGTAAACTTATTCCCAGAAACAGCATCGATAGAGACACGAAATGTTACAGAGATAATTGAATACAAATTACTCACTTTTTTTAAATTTTAACTTACCTACATAAAATATATGGTATACATAGTAATAGAATATAGGACGGTTAAGAAAAATGACGAAACATCGGTTTCATTTATATAATTTAGCTGCAATGGGTAATTAAGACTTGCAAAATGGATTCAATTTGATTTTCAGTCTAGAAAATTCTGAAAAGAAGAGTTGTAAGAATATTAAGTTACAAGTTTAATGTAAAAAAATAACTAGGACATCCATTGTTTTAACATATTGTAGACTTAACAACACTGTCGAAATCGGAAAAACCCTGTTGTAGCAAAGTATTATTGAATTATCTTTACTATCAGACAGATCTAAATCTCATTCTTAAATTTTTCGACGAAAGTACATTTAATTTTTAATAATAAACCGTATCTCATTGTTGGTAGTTATGAAAAATAGATTAATATAAATTAAACAATATTTCGGTGAGAAAGGAAAGCGAGAAAAAGCAGAAATGTTTAAATGGATGTAGAACGTACTTTTAAAACTATGAGTAGCTCTGAGGAAGAAGAAGAAGCCAGTACACCCACAGAAACACAACATAGTTGGGAGCTATAGATTTGAGTGCGTCAACAGCTTTAAGTACTTAGATAATCAATAATGGCTTGGATGAGGAACATGAAACAAAGCACAGGATAATGACAGCAAATCGATCCTATTTCAGTCTATCTGAACTTTTCAGCAGTAGACTGCTCAGTCACACAACCCAACTCAGGCGAAATAGAATTCTCATCCACCCCGTTTTAACATACGAATCCGAAACCTGGACTGCGAGGTAAGTATCAGCAGACCGTATTGACAGATTCGAAAGGAAGATCCTAAGGCTTATATATGGGCCTGTAGAGGAGAATGGTTTGTTTCGACTCTATTAAGAAAAAATCTTAGATCTGTGACAACTCTATGATGACTTGAGTGTTTAACAGTTCATAAGAGTACAGTGGTTTGATTATACTATGGAAACCACGACGAAGAAAGGCCTCATGTAAGACCGAAGGGAAGATGGAAAGATGGCGTCTCCATGGATCTAAAGATAGCAGGAGTACTGTCAGGATTTCTCTCTCTCTCTCTCTCTCTCTCTCTCTATATATATATATATATATATATATATATATATATATATATATATATATATATATATATAGAAATCCTGACAGTCACACAACCAAACTCAGAAGAAATAGAATTCTCATCCACCCCGTTTTAACATACGAATCCGAAACCTGGACTTCGAGCAAAGTATCAGCTGACCGTATTGACAGATTCGAAAGGAAGATCCTAAGGCTTATATATGGGCCTGTAGAGGAGAATGGTTTGTTTCGACTCTATTATGACTCTATAATCTGTGCCAACTCTATGATGACTTGAGTGTTTAACAGTTCATAAGAGTACATTGAATCAGGTGGTTTGTTTGTACTATGGAAACCCCGACAAAGAAAGGCCTCATGGAAGACCGAAGGGAAGATGGAAAGATGGCGTCTCCGAGGATCTAAAGAAAGCAGGAGTACTGTCAGGATTTATATATAATATATATATATATATATATATATATATATATATATATATATATATTTATATATTTATATCAAGGATGATAAGTATGGTATACACATATAAAATCTAGGAATACTGTAATAATTAAGACAGAAATGAAATGCTGGATGTTCAGGATGAACAAAAAAATCGGCTATACTAATAATATCAATATTTAGTTATATATAGAGGAAATAAAACTGTATCTAGTTTGACTAAAATAATCAGATATTTCAAAAGTTCAATATAAGGGCAGAGTAGAATACACGGTTTACTTTAAGTAGAAACCTACAGAAGAATCCGTATTTTTTGTTAAGTATACCTAATCGATCTCGGTTTCCCGAGGGAATGAAGAGCAGTGTTTATTGTTTGAGTTTCCTCGGGGTGCTGTTTCTCCCGGGGCAGGAAATTAAAAGTCAGGCAGCAAAGAAAAAGAAAACATACTGATGTACATCGATAATATTACATGGCTCAGAAACGAAATATAAATGCCTTGGTAGATTTTCTCCTTTATAATTAATATTTTTTATTAATTGTACATATTTGTTTGAGATATAAAAAAATGAACCCATCAAAATTAGTGATAAACGTTATGAAAGTATTTTAAAAAAACAACTAACATTTTTAATAATTTTTTTTTTTTTAACTTGACCAAATAAAGTAATAAGATATATATTTTTCATTTTGACTCGAAACGTTTTCGTTTTTAAAATGGTGTTTGATCATGCAACTATTTCTGAAAAATGTTATCGGACAAAAGTATAAAGTATATAATAATAATAATAATAATTCTTTATTCATTTTGGGACAAGATCCTTCAGAATAAAACAGCAGGAAATAAAAAAAGGGAGTTAGGACTTCGAGTAAAATAATCTAAATCAATATAATTAAACTAATAACAGAAACAAATAAAATAACTCGACAGATAATTTCAAATAAAAATGCAGGAACATGAAAAATATATGTATGTTAACATGAGGACAATAAAATATGCATATAAAACTTTTTAATTTCATTTATACAAATATATATTATATTAATGCTATGAAATGACAATTTTAAAATTGTTTCTCATACATTTCTGTCCTTTAGTTTGTTTTTTGTTTTTTTAAATTTTATAATGTTAATTTAGGTATCACAAAATATATTAATTAAATGATTACTAAGTTGTTATTATGAATCGATTATTCATATAAGTTTTATTTTATGCAGTATATTTTTAGTTGCATATTTACTTATTTTATTCATCTTTTGTATCCCTTTATGAATTTTCAATAATTATCCCGAAAATACTAGAATAGTATGGAAATTGCTGTGTGCGGACTGTAAAACATCATTATATAGTTTTCTAAGGTAAAAAAGAAAGGATTGAAAAATAGTAATAATTATACCAAAATCTTTATATAAATATATATGGATACACGTTTCTGCAGTATAGATATACCTTGTTCGTTATTTCAATTAAATTTAATTTAATTTTTATATTTGCAGACGTCGTTTCGGCAATTAAATAAAAAAAAAAAAAGTTTAATCATTTAAATATTCTCGTTTTTTAAATGGAATCGTTTCATTTGAAAGAATTAAAACATCCACAACCAAATATGACATAATTCATTTAATTATCAACATTCAAGTTGATGTATTCCTATATTAGCAAGGTTAATTACTGCAGAACTGCAATTAAATGTAACTTTTTCTTCAAAAACAGGTGTTTCAACTTTTTCAGATCCCATTTATTTTAAATACATTAATTTATGAACAATATTTTCTTTTTAACTTATAATAAATACTACTATGAAAATACCGGATTTGCGATCGATACCTCTTCACACCATATTACTCTTGTAACTTAATTAAGATAAGTTCTGCCTCTTAAGCCTCTATGTGCCCTGGCTAGGGCATAAAGTCCGGTTGGTCCGACAGATAACCAATCCCTTAAATCTTGAAAGCCAAGGTCAAGATTCATGACGTTACCCAACCATGAAATTAAAGTCGACTATCCCAGACAGGGCTCCCTATGGTTTAATGATTAACGTAATCCAGGAATAAAGTTCTAAAAACCTCACTGAATACAAGCTATAAAAGAAAATAGAACAGTAAAACTGTTACTACAAATCCAAGGATTGACAGCCTTCTATAAAATGTGATGTGGCAGTAAAATAAAAAATAAAATAAGCCATCTAGTGAAATAGATGAGATAAAAAGCAATAAACTATCAACACCATTCACAAGAAGTAAGAAATATTATTATATTTGGAAAATGAGAGGTCTATAAACAGTTGATACGATTACTACGAGCATAGATAACAGAATTTTATAGGGAGAGGGATATATTTCTGGGTCACAACCAACGATAAACAATTTTATTGTTTTTATTTATCAAATTAACAGCTTATTTAGGAAATTCATCACGTTGAATTCAAAGAAGGTAGTGGAGAAAATGCATTCCATAACGGCTTATCTATGAGCCTGTCTCATAAACAAACTAATGTGTCTGGCCTCAATGTGCAGACGAAGAGTGTCATGGAATTTATACTCATTTTTAGTCATAGAAATAACATGAAGTAAAATTTATGCCCGTGAAAGTCAAAAGTATCTCAGATCAAGTGGTGGGAAGTGAAAAAAACAAATAAACTATCAACAACACCAATACAAAAGCTCCTTTAACGCTCTTTAAATCATTTTGAACAGGAAATAAGAATCGTAATTGAAAAGCTAGAAGCGTATCCAAGGCGGTGTAATAGAATCAGTGGAATCAGAACCTGGACGACCATTTGAGGAAAGAAAATGGAAAAACTACTTCGACGCGATTAGCTTTTGGTCGGTTAAAATGTAGGTTTGTGCCTGAGGTCATCCATTACTGGAAGAATCAAGGTATGTCTAGTACTTAGAATAAAATAAACCCTTAGTGCTAATTTGGTTGGAACTCAAGAAAATTAATAAACCTAATCAAAAACCTGACAGTATACGATGCTCTCCTAAATGATCAAGTAAAAAATGAATGCCTGAAGTATTATAAATTACATACCAGTTGCCTTCACAATATGCAGAATTACGTTTGGTTTACTATTTTCAATACAAAGTGCAAAAAAAAAAAAAAAAAAAAAAAAACTTTTACTTTTAGTGCCATTAGATAGAGAATTGAATTTTGGACCAAATAAAAAAGAATAATTTAATTTGGTTAACAACTAGCTAAGATATTGCGTTTTGAAATCAGTGGTAGTGTTATGATATGATACTTTAAATTAGTGCATTTCATATTACTAATTGCCTATCAACAGGTATATAAACAGTTATACCCTAATATTGTTATTTGGAAATAATAAACCATTGTTTAATTATTTGCAGCGTTTTTTTTATTTGTATCCAATTTCCAATTGTGCCGTTTATAAAACAGTCTTATGTAGGGATACTGTTTTGGCAGAGTTACCGATCATCCATTACCGGTTCCTTTTTCATACGAATTCCAATCAGTCGTGATAGTAATTTCGACTTACTGTCACGGCTACGTTATAAAATCTTAGCCTGATTTCTATAGATCAAAATTTATTCATTATATTCTGTTAATTTTCAAAAAAAATCTATTCAATCAGTTTCGAAGAAGTAGAACCCTGGGCTAGAAGAGGAGAGAGGTGGAATGGCCTGTTGATATCGGGATTGGAGGCGGGTGAAAAGGTTCGATCTGCGGCCTCAAGTGTGCACGGCCCTCTGTAGGATTATCCGCTTCCTCTCCCCACATGTTTTCTCAACCTTTTTTTTTCTTCTTTTTTTTTCTCTCTCTCTCTTCGATTGGGGTAGGGATTTGAGCGGGCGAGAGAGCCGGCCGACTTAGGAGAGTATAGATTCCCCCTAATACCACCCTGTAACTAGAAGTGTACAATACCCAGGGCTCCAGCCGAATAACCTTCTGTTTTGAACCCCCAATTCACTCGGATACCCTACCGGATATGCAAAATCTTTTTGCCTTATTTACTACTAGCTGTTCCCCGCGATTTCGTCAGCATCAATTTTTGCCATTATAATCGCGATTAAGAATTTTTTAAAAGAATTTATTTTAAAGTACTTCTACGTAAATAATATTTTAAGTTTTTTTTTTCTTGTGGCAGAAAAACTTTCTTCGGAACCTTATCTTGACAACGCGACATACAGTTGGCCGCATAAAAAGCAGTCTTGACGTAAATCGATTCCTACTTGTTTAAATGTTTGCATGTGTGATTTATTAATAGTTACGGCAAAAGATAAATTAACAGGAAATGGAATTATTTTAAGATTAAATGGTAAATCATTTGGAATCATTGGGATGCGAGATTAATTTCTCCCGTTTTTTCCAGATATTCTACTGATTCTTCACTCCTATAAGTTGCAGCGTGATCTTATATAGCCTAAAGCCTTCCTCGATAAATGGACTATCCAAAACAAAAATATTTTTTAAATTCGAAATAGTAGTTCTTGAGATAAGGGCGTTCAAACAAATAAACAAACTCTTTAGCTTTATAATATTAGTATAGATTGGACTCAATTTTATTATCTAAAGGTGAAGTCTCTATAATTGAAAAATCAATTTGAAAATTTAATTAACCCAATGCAACTCCACAGTATTACCTCAAAAAGATAAGTAAGGGTATGTAAGGTAGTCCTTTGCTTGTCAGATTAATGAGGAAATGAGGCATGGACCTTAACGATGCGGCAAAAGAGAACTTTCAGTACGAGAGAGTGGAGAATACTAAGGCGAATTTTTGGCGAGACCAAAGAAATTTCTTAAAATAATTACTGATGCGGAATTAAGAGACATTAAGGTTTACTCTCATATATTAAAAAAAGAAGAAAATATGGTCGGGTAACGTTCATAGGATGAACGAGAACAGACTCCTAAAGTGAATAATGGAGGGTCACCTCAATGGAGAAATAAAGAGAAGCAGGCTACATCTACGGTGGTCAGGCGACGTAGAGGCTTACCTCTAGTCACTATGGAAAAGATAGTTATAGGAGAGCAGCGGAGGATGGGTCAGAGCAGAGGCGAAAGTTCGAGGAGGCCAATGTCCTTCGTGGACCGTAGCGCCTCAGAAGAAATGATCTCCACATTAAATGTTAAATAGACTATAATGATGGATGAGATGCTTCTGGTAGCGGTCAAGATGAAAGTCACTTCGAAACTTCGGGCTGTAAGCACTGCTGAAGGCGTTGGAAATGTTGGTTGCATAATAAATAGTTTTTCAATTCTTTCAGTTCAATTTTTGTATTCATTTTTATGGCATCCGCACACAAGACTGAAACGACAAGAAACTACCCGCCGCTTTCGTTCACTTCAACATTTATTGGACAGACCTTCCTCTTAACTACAAAAGGCTTGTCTATATCACTATCAAAAGGTATGTCTGGACGTACGGAGTTGAGCTTTGGGGCTCTACTAAACCATACAAATTTTTCTCGTATCAAATCTTTGCAATCCAAAATCCTTCGAAAAATCCTCAATGCTCCTTATTTCGTCACCAACAAACTTATCTGTAAAGACCTCAATGTCCCATATGTAGCTGTTCTGGCGAGGTATCAATCCTTCCATGACAAACTCCACTCCTACTTAAACCCACTAGTTTCAATCCTTGCTTCCTCTTCATTGTAGCCTATGTTAAAATTAGTATAGCCACATATATTTTAATATTACATATGAGAACTAACTATTTTTTTCAACCTACAGAAATAACACAATCGTTTTTCCTCCCTAAAAAAAAATAATAAATTATAATTAATATATCAGTGCAGCAGTATCTTTTAAGTGTTAATACACAAAAACCGCTTCTTATTAAACTCCTTGGGCATTGGACTTCTCCCAAGAAACTGAAGAACATTCCCTAAAACATTTCATTCACGCAGACAGCATTCTTGATTAATTCCTCCCTTCCCCCTCTGTTCTCATCCCTTTCTTTCAAGAGCTGAATTTAAGAAGTTCACCAATTTTACTTTCTAGACGTTATTATAGAAAAGAAAAGGTACCATCTAAGAATATCATTGCGAGTTTTTCAACCTTAACTTCTAACAGAACCTCAAAATGCAAAAACAATATTATTTTATAAATTATTTATCAATGTCACAACTGTATTTAACACGGGTAAACTTATTATTTTATCTATTTTATGTTCTCACGAACTAAATGTAGACCTTCAATCAAATAGCTGTATCAATTATGCTATAGCGACTAATCAATGTGCTAAATATTTTATTTTTTATTAATTTATCTTTTTTTTGGGGCGGGAGGAGAGAGTTCTGGAGGCGATTCAATGGAGGTAAAACAATGTTGTACAATAAAATTAGGATGCAGCTTAATTAATAAACTAAAAGTAGAATGGAATGCATATACACACATAAATGGTGTAAGGTAGTAAAGTCACGTAAACGTAAAAAATAAATGCTTAAGCAAATGATAAAAATACTCGAGCAACTTTTAAAAAATGAACGAGAATTGAAATGAAAGTGACAATGGTGTCTAGTATAGATAAGTAATTTGAATTTAATAATTTAGCAATCTGTTTCTTATTCAGAGATGCGTCCATATTTCCACATCCCATCAATACTTTAAGAGGTTTCGAAAGAATAAAGAAATGCGAAGGAATATTATTGTAAACAGTAGCTATTAAACGACAAGTCAGGAGCCGCATTTCGGTCTGGGCACTACTAACGTGTAATAAGTAACTTAAAATTAAATAGCAATGTGACATATTTGGGAATAGCAAGATATAGCAACATGTATGATCTTCTGTATAAGCATTTTTATATGAACTTATAACCAATTATAATTACAAAATTTATTTATTATTTTTCCTTATTTTAGTTCTTCATTTTTTTTTTTTTTGTACCTATTTATACATACATACGTACTAGACATACCGAGTGAATGGTTTCAGCTTTAGTAATCACTGCCTTCCATTTTGGAAGGTTGTTTTATTTTTATTTATTTTTGTAGGCGTTGCGGCAACGCGTTAGAATCTATTCAGTACATTACTGGAGGATGTGGTGCTATGGCTGGGAAGGAATATTTTAAAAGGCAGAACGATGTTGCTAAGGTCTATGACCAGGCGATTGTATTGAAAAGCAGGTTAATAAATCAATCAATGCTTTACTATCAATACAACCCTAACGTTCTCGTCCAAAGGGAAGGCATAATATAGTACTCTGGAACCAATGGTTTATTACTGACCATTTCGTGACGCACAACAGACCTGATATCGTTGTGATTGATGGGAATCAAAAAGCAGCCGAGGTTATAGATGTTGCAGAGCTCAATAATAGGAAGAATAATTTAGTCTGTGGCAAACAAATCCATAAGTACCAAGCTCTTGCAGCTGAGTTAAAAGAACTTAACAAGCTGGACAAATTCACTGTTAGACCAATTGTGATATCCAGTAATGGTCTGATACCGAAGTCGACTGTGGAAGTCACTGAGTGACTGGGCCTATATACAGCTCTAATCAACGAACCCAAAAAAGCTGTACTGCAAGACTTTTAAGAAGCTTACTTATTATTTAGTAGAAACTGTTAAGGGAACACGGCCTTAACCCATTTCAAGATATACCATCTTGCAAGCAGCAATACAATCAAGCGCACTTAGAGCCATCTGGTGGCATATGGAGGTACGTCGACTGAGACCAGGATACTCTGCGAAAGAGACATAAGGAAGAAAGTGAGATTTGAAAAGCACATGCATCTATCGCAGCAAACTTCATCATATTTCTCACAAGTATCATCCTCATCATAATGGAGGAGTCGAAGGATAGGCGCCGGTCCAGGAACGGAGGAAAGACCCAAGAGGAGAGGCCGCACCACCCCATCAGACAGATACCGTTAATAATAGAATAGATTAACCAAAATAAAAATTGTAATCACCTAATAGTTATCATATTTCCTTGTAACTCCTAATACATTGTACCATATTATAATCCCTATTTTCAATTACAGTCCACCACATTATTTAATCATCAAGCCCTCATAAAAAATTATTAATATTAAGAGCACCCTGGAAGCCCCAGGTCTCGAAATATTTAGAGAAACAGTGTAAGAAAAATCACATGAAATTTTTGGAGTTGAACTCTCCCTCTTTAGGAATATTACCTCTTCTGAAGAGTTGTCAAATAAAAACAAATAATAACATTGAAACCAAAATTATGCTCTTCTATAATTAACAGAAAACGTTTCTAAAATTACAACTGTTATGACCTAACAAAGATATTGCGCAAGTAATGGTAATCATGGTAACTTCTCGCTAAAGAGACTGCACGCCTAAAGCAAACAAATATGTTTAAATATAAAACTTTCTCGCTATGAGAGGAGTCGAACACGGGAAATAAAATAAATAAAGGGAGGCGTCGAATTTAGAAACGTTAAGAAGATTGGGGGAAGTGTAGCGAGGAGGTTTTGTGTACATATGTGAGTAGCAAGCCTGGCTCAGCTGGCTTAGCTCTCGGAGACGTAAACAGAAGGGCCTAAAATTCTTTACTCTCTACCTGCTCCACTTTTCCTCTGTTTGTTGAGAGGAAATCACGAGGGTGGGTAAAGCGTCGAGACGTGTAAGTCCCAGCCCCTCCCTGTCCTCAACTTTCTGTCACCTCTTGTACAAATAGTACCTTGCGCCGATGCATAAAACAGTGGACCCATCTTATGAAACTTATGTTTTTATATCAAGGCCTCCAAACTTTAAATGTCGACCCATATCTTTCAGTTTAAATAGATCCTAAAATGACTTTTCAAGACGAATAAAAAATTCGAAACAGCTGCATTTTATTTTATAGATCGGGTCATCAACAGGGTCATTGATGCCAAACATGTCTTTTTTTGGTTTCGTTTTAGCTGGGGATCTGTAACATTCAATGTGTATTGTTTTGTTTTTTTCATTACTTATGGCACAATATAACGTTGCTCGGAACGAAAATTCCCTGCCATAAATTCAGTGCAGAATATTTGGTTATAAAAATTAGTTAATTATTCACACACGTGTTCTGGGCTTGTGTTCCATAATGAACATAACGGACATAACATAAATAAAGAAACCGATATATGGCTGCAGCATTTGTTAGTGAGGGCTTTAAGGCGTAAAACATCATGGTCATCAACGCCATTATGAATGCTTATATGTTTTTTAAGTCTCTATAAAATAAATAAATAATAAAATAGTATTAACAATAAATGAAAAGTATATATAGAAAAATTTATTTTTTCTTTAGTTTACTAAGTATGAATATCAAAGAAACAAAAACAAAATAAGAAATACATATAAATTACATTGAAATAAACAAATATAAAGCAAAAAATGAAAAACAAAATAATTAAAATTAATATACTAATAATAAACCATTAGAATAAAATTAAGAATAAAGTTGAAAAGAGTTAACAATAAATTTCGAGAGAATAAGATCGGGAATTTTATAATGTGGGTAGAAGGAGTTTTTCTGAAGAAATTTTAAGAGTATTATTATTACATCATCATTTTTTCAGAACCATCTACAAATCTGGGTCAAGTCCCATTCCTTTAAGTCTGCGGCTTTTATGGCCATCATGGCACGTCTAAAAAGAAGCTGATGTGAGATTTAATTTTTAGATTCAAAGGAATTAATCAAGAAAGTTACTGCTGCTATTCCTCTCTTGCCTAATGCAATATCTTGTCTTATTATGTTGATTGTCACCCTCATCTCCGAAAGAAACTAAAACAACTATCCAAAGAAGTTTACTTTTCAAGTCATACGAATCGAAAATCAACAGAACGTAAACAACAGAACCCTACATACGGACTTACAACAACCAAGAGTTAAACAACATATACAAACACTCTATACTCGTTTTCACAGTAAATTTAACGTACACGACAATAGACTGATTAACGACATGTCAATAGTTGAAATGCCAGTCAGAAGAAGGCTAAAGAGAGGCTGGATGAGGGACCTCCTTGGATAAAATAAAGCCATGGAAGGGGTGCTGCTGGGAATTTTCCTTCTTCATGCCTACCATGCCTGGTCTCAATTTGTACAGCACATTTGCTGATTGTCAGATACATTCTAACAGGCGTGAATATAGATCTAAAGAGAAAAAAAAAAAGATGTATTTTACAGGAATTCATAACAATAAGAAAAGGAAACTAACATTAAAAAAATAAATATTATAAAAAAGTAATCAAAAGAGAGAGCGATTCTCGTTTTTGATTAGATCAGTTAGGGCTTTATAATGTTTGAATCAATTGTACTGCGGAACTTCAGAGAGGGAATATTACATTCAGCGGGAGAAAAAGTCCAACCGACCTCCGACGGTATAAGCAATAAAATAGCTCACAATTGGAAGATAAAATGTTCCTGAGAAGACAGTACGAATATATCAGTTTCGATCTGGATCTGTAATTTACTGCAGGATTTTATATATTCTGGGTTGAATATCTCTTAGCTGTTTGTTTTTCCCGAAGCGGAAAGTTTTTTCCCTATATGCTCACAAACAGCCTTGCCTCAACTGATATGTTAAACAATAGTTGGCCTTTCTTCGGTGATATGTTTCCCAGTGGAACGGATTTAAGTTAAGTTGACATTTGACTGACAAATGAAATAAAATACATTGATAAAATGTATCAGTTACATGTTAAAATAAACAATGACAATTGAAACGTTGGTTCCAAATAGAGAGAAAAACCAAAAAAACTTATTTGTTAAGTATTTACTTATCATCGGATTAGAAGTGAAGAACTAGGACTTATTTTTACGTCCTTTTGATACACTTCTTATCTGATGAATTAATCCTTATGGTAGACTGTTTATCCTGTTTGTAATGAATCGAAAACTATATCTGGTAACTCTCGTTGAAACAAGCATAGCATTACATATATATATATATATATGGAAGAAAAATCACCCACTTTCGTCAACCCTGAAGAATGGTCCCTCCCATTTTGCAATGGATAAATAAAGGCATAGAAGAAGCCCTTGAAAGATTACTAGTGCATGCAGCGCATATAGCAATCCTCTTTAGAATACCTCCGGGTAATAGAAGAACAAAATGTGACATATATATATATATATATATATATATATATATATATATATATATATATGTAATTCTTCTTCTAATTTAAATGAATCAGGAGTTAAACGATGCTAAAATAAAGAATTGTTTAACAGTCCTTTGATTATTACAATTAACTATCATAACAGAGATATAACCTCCCTTGGCAAAATATTAACATATGATAATGAAATCAAGAATAATAAAATTCTTGATTTTACATATATATATATATATATATATATATATATATATATATATATATATATATATATATATATATTACATTTGTATTTGTATTTGTTTGAAAATAAAACAAGAGGGTATAAAAAAAAAAATAAAAAAAAACCCACTTTCGCCATATTTTGTTGAATTTATTTAAAACATTCAAGCGTGTTGCAGAAGCTAATAGAAATTTTTGTTATTTTGAGATGATACGCTTATTGTAGAAAGTGGTTTGCCAAACATAATTCAGATAATGTTAATATTAATTATACTCAACGGTCTCACATAAAAGTAAAACGAACAATCTTAAGAACATTGTAGATCAAAATCTCACCAATGAGTACGAAATTTTACTATGGCCCTGAATGTGTCGCATACAAGCGTTTAAAGCCATTAGCACAAGCTCAGATGTTTCCAGACTAACCGAAGTCAACTTGACAACTAGCATTTCTGTTAGTGATTCACTACAACAACGGCAACAAAATGATCGATTTAAAAAAAAAAATGGTAACATTAGATGAAATATTAATTAATAAATATTAAGCTATATGAGGGTATATATTTAAAAGTGAAATGACAATAAACTCCAGATTTTCCATGAACATAGTATAATGCAGTTAGTCTTAAAATTCGTATTAAATAATGGTCAATATATTGAAGATTAAAACTAATGTATGTCTAATGAGTTTTATTTCTTCCTGAAAAACCGGAAGGACTTATTTGCTAACCCAATACTAGATCCACTTCGGAAAAAAATGAAACGTAAATATCTACCATTAATTCGAAAACGAAAAATTATAAAAAGTGGTGTTTGATCCTTTTAAGATCTTTTTGATGGTGTAAGGGTACTCCTTTTTGCGCTAAATAGATTTTAAATGGTTGAGGGATACAATCATAAAAAAAAAGAATTAAATTTTAATTATGTGGAATCTAGTGTTTCTCAAGGCAGCGTCCTTCGTCCTATCCTTTACATATTATTCACGACTGATGTTCCTGTTCACCCCAATATCTTCCTTGCAACGTTCGGTGGTGAGACATCTATCCTACCCTGTCACTTAGATCCTGAAACTTCATCCTTAAACCTCCAAAGCTTCCTCCAATTGAAAAATCGTGTGACAACTGGTGAATTATATTATTGTCAAACAACAAGAACTTAACCGACAATTTAGCCAATTATCCACTCTCTATTGAGAACAAATTTCTAACTCACAACACAGTATCTGGACCTATGGACTTGAACTGAGGGAAACAGCAAAATTTTCTTACATCAAACGCATCCAATCCTTTCAATCCAAATTTTGTCAAAATAATAGTAAGTGCTCATTAGTATGTCACCAACCATTCCTTATACCACGACCTAATGTTCCATCTATATTGGACCGTATTCCATCAGAACGTTATTCATCATCTTAATCCTCTAGTTTAAATTCAATCTCGCTCCATAAACCCTTACCATCACCCTGGAAGGTTGAAACTGCAGTGGCTTCGAGACCTGTTGTAAAATTTATATTAGAATTCTAGCATTGCTAGATTCTTCACTAAAGAGCTGTATCTTTGTGGCTTATATATAAGTATGGTGATTTTTAGAATTTGAAGATATTTCATCAATTCTTTATTGTATTATTATTTCATTGATTTATAAATATTGTATGAATTAGGACCGATTGTAATATCACTCAATAACAAAATAAAAAATCAATTAAATACAGATAATTTGATCATTTCAAATAAAACGTTATTTTTATTGTATTTATGTTAATCAGGCAACTGCTCGATTTTGTTAGCTTTTGTATTATTAAAAGAAAACTAAAATATATTTCATCTTACCTTGTTGTCTTTCTGCCAGGAACATGTGCCCCTCTTGTCGAATATCTTGCAATCCAGCTTGATGTCCTCCCCAGGGTTGACTTCGGAATAGTCAGGCTGCTTGTCAAACCTCTGGATAGCTCCGGCATCTGGAAACAGGGAAACCGTTTTACACTCCGGCAACATTAGCAGTCTCTGCCTCCACTCTCTAAAAGCTTTTTCATCAGTTCAGTCTGCATTTGAACAAATTTTTGGAACGAATGTACTGTTACATTTTTCACAGCAGTTGTTTGATATATATCAGTCAACTGTCATGATATATAAAACAATATTTCATATTAAAAAAATTAACTTTAAGGTTGGTTATATCTCTTACACAGATTATAATTAATATAATAGAAGGAATTGGTCCAATTGGCGGTGAGTGAATGAAACAATTAAGTAGTTTCAACCATTTTATTACTTAATTGTTTCATTCACTGACCGCCGTCCGTACTAATTGCTTCTAGTAATTCTCAGCGGTCAACTAATTTTATCCACTATAACTAATAAAGTTATGACTAAAATAATATTTTTCAGTTAGTCATATTATGAGGTAAATCTAAAAATTTAACAAATTTAAATTTAGTTTTCAAGGAAGTAATAGTTCTTTGACTCTTCATTATATATATATATATATTTTTTTTTTTTTAATATTGACCGACCTAGCAGTATGTTACACAACTATTATTCGCGATAAACAAAAAGTTAACCTTGAAATTATTTTCATTTTTATATAATACTCATTTATCAACTTTTACTATTTATCAAAATACGGTAAAGGTAGGTCCAAAATTATATTATAAAATTATGAAATATACAATGTTTTGTTTTTTTATTCTGAAAAATAAAAGAAAAAAACGATTCTATTACATAGTTTATTCATTTTAAAAAATGTTAAGAAATTGAGAAAAATTCTTAATAATTAATTACTGAACCAATTCAATTTGATTATTGGTACATTCAAACCTAGAATTTAGTTTTAATATATTAATTATTTTATTACTACGTTATGCAAAAAACATTATTGTACGACTTGAAATGAAATCTTAACTTCTATATCTGGGAATAAAAATGAATTTTCAAATACGTTTTTAAAAGACCTGTGTGCTTTTTATATGAAATGAATGATACATTTTTAAGAAATGGAAAGAGTAGACAAATGTCCTTTTAGAAATCAGTGTATCTATTATTGGACCCATTTCTCCTTTCTTGCCTGTTTATATTAATATTTATTATCATATTATATATTCTCCTTGTTATTAATATTCATTGTTTATATTTGCATTTTTTTAGTAATAGATGAACGATTTAATAAATTAAACGATGTTTAAGACACTTTAGAGAAATAAATTTTAACAATATAGGATCCCGTCCTTTTCAGACCATTTAAAGGAAGATGAGGAAGCTTATATTAAAGTAAATTTAATTAAACGTCGATAAAACGGGTTTAAAACCGTTAAAGCCGCTTTTGTGAAAATAACACAAATGTGAATTAATAATATGAGCGGTAATAATTACTTATTTCGTATTATTTCGCGTCAAAGCATCCGTCAAATTACGGACTTTGGAAAGAGAAGGTAAAATCGTAATAAATCGCAGTAATGTGCTTAATGCCTAACGTCATATATTATAGGTAGGCATAATAAGTAGGTATAATATAATTCTGGCCGCTATACCAGTATTTTACTATGTATGTTCAAATTCTTATATGGGCATGGTTAGCATATAATATTCTCGGCGTCATTGCTAAGAATTTTTAATATCTGAACAATAGTTGTATTTGGCGAGGAAAGTAGATACCCTTGAGTCTGTATCTAATATAAGCAAGGAGGGGGAGGAGGTTGAAGAGAGAGGGGTGAAGAGGGAGGGAGAGTGAAAGAGAGGGAGTGATAGTGAGGGGGAGGAGTGAGAGGGGAGAGAGAATGAGATGGCTAAGATTAAGATGGCCCTCAAGGAGTCTGATATATGTTTGCATTCCAGAGTGACACTGTTCCGAAGAGGCGAGAAACTTGTTCAGCTAAGCCAACAACAACTTACAATTAGTACAGCTAAACTGGAATTTCAATGGTGGCTGTCTGGCGCATTTTAATTAATGATTGGGTATGAATAGTCAGTAAAATAAAACCATTATGTTACTTAACAACAGTTTAAAAAAAATTGGTGTGCGCAACACACGACTTTGATAACCTCCGTTATTTATATCAATATAAGAATTTTTAAACAAATTTAGATACAAAAATAAATTGTTAAAGAATTTTGTTATTTTATTAAATAATCTATTATATTATTATCTACAATATAACAATCAGTTTGTTATATCGGGTTTTCATCACTCTCCGGTTTAACTTTTACAATAGTATGAATAAGATAATATTTTTTCTAAAATCTTTACATGTATATTAGTGTTCTTGAGTTCAAAAACAAAAAAAATTATTTAAAAAAATGTAAAAGTTAAAAAAATATTATTTGCAGTTTCCCCTTCAGTTGGATATTGAATTCGTTGAACGAATTTGATATTTGATCGAAATGGATATTTACCTGTTTTTTAACAATGAATCTGATTGTCATTGTTAAAAAACAATATTGGATATCATAAAAACTACAAAATCAAATCTCTTCCTCTCCAACAGAGGAATTAATTTTTTAATATCAGCATTTAATCCCTACCAGACTATTTCAATCAGAATGAAACCTACATTATATTAAAGCCAATACAATTTTACATCGATATAGCGAGTTTAATTAAAATCGTTTTAGCCGTTTTTGAGAAAATCGTAAATAGGTGCAAAATGCATGGTTTAAAGTTGCTCTTCTGGTTAGCCGGTTTTGATGAAAAAATTGCAATAACATCTCGGGCGTATAGTTATCTTAAATATGAAATTTCATTTTCATGGGACTTTTCGTTTTCGTGCTGGAGTTACCACACACACAGGCCTTTTTGCGGAACATGGTCATTTGGATTCAGTGGACCGTAAAACGTGTATTTCCGTCTAAAACTGGAATTCGAAAATTGTCACGATCACAATACTTTCTCTTACTATATACTCCTTATATAGGTAACGGAAAGTAAAAATAGACAAATGAATCAAACTAAGACACATGGAATTTTGATACACATCTTTACTGTTTCTAGTCTAGTGGCTATGCAAAGAGTATCTGGGTACCCAATTTTAGATGCTAGGTGTCTCTAAAAATGTCTCTGTGCCTCAGAGTCAACCCATGGCAGTAGTAATAAAAAAAAAAAAAAATAGACACGTATTTTGAAAATTGCTTTATAGATTTTTTTCTACGATATTTGTATAACCTTGTTGGGATTCTTATGATCGAATTCTTCACTTATACTTCAGGAATAAATCGGCATGATAATTATTGAGCACATGTCAACTGATGGATGCAATAGTTCAAAACATTGTGAATTAATTTTAACAAGTATAGAAAATTAAAAATCCAAAAACTAACATTCACGATGATAAAACGAAACATTAAGACACAAAAAAAGTATCCGTTCAGCTGTCGTGAGAATGACTGCGTATTATATCTCACCAGTTTTCACCGAATTCATGCTTCCATTTTTATATACAGACTTATAAAGGCCATATGATTAAAAATCTGAAAAGAATAACCTGAAACCCACATTTTCGACTTAAACAAGAGCTCAATAGAAGATTCAGTCAGTTATATAGACTACTGAACTAGACATCACAACTTTTCGTTTCCAATAAACTATTAATTAACAAGACTATTCTCAAACCTATGTAGATCTACGGAATTGAACTATGGGGAACAACTAAATTTTCGAAATCAAACGTATCCAATTCTTTCAGTCCGAAGTCCTCAGAACAATAGTCAATGTTTTATGTTACAAACAAGACTTACATCATTACCTCAATATCCCTTATGTACTGATCTCATCAGATCTAAATTCTCAATCTTTCACCAGAAACTTACTCTTCTTTCTAATCCCTTGGCGCAATCCGTATCAAGCTCCAACCATCCTATAACCTTCCTCGTAGGTTGAAGCGCCAGTGGCCGAGAGATCACTTATAAATATGCAACTTAGTGCTGGCAATGGTCAGATTCTTCAATTTCCTTAGAGTATATGGCTCTAGCACCCTTTCTCTCTTCACTGGCCAACTAGACTGGTGACGATGCTGACAAAGAGGTGTTGGGATCACCTGGG
Source organism: Piezodorus guildinii (assembly GCA_023052935.1). Classification (NCBI taxonomy): domain Eukaryota; kingdom Metazoa; phylum Arthropoda; class Insecta; order Hemiptera; family Pentatomidae; genus Piezodorus; species Piezodorus guildinii. The sequence continues at coordinate 169,056,713 of CM041292.1, read as the reverse complement.
GTTTGCCACACCTATATCCACTCTGGAGTTCTCAGATACGGTATATAAATATTGAACGTGGCCAAGATTATTATTTATTTTTTTTTTTAATTTGTTATTTAAGTTTATATTATTCTTCTTACTAATATTTAATTTTATTTTTGTTTACTCAGTAAATAAGGAATGAATAATTTCTTATAGCTCTGATAATCATTGCTCAAGATTGTGACAGATTGTATTATTTATAAATAGAGCAATTTATTTCCCTGAAAGATCTAGTGCAAGCAACAGACCGCATTCAATTACCTATGTTGATAAAATCAATTTTAGAAATTTTCAATAAAGTTAGAGATGAAAAAAGGTTAACGAATAGTGTTTTTCGATAGATTTTTTTTTTTAAGTATTAAATAATAAAACAATTGCTAAGGAAAATAATTAATTATGTTTATCCTCTGTTCGTCACTATTATATAAGGTCACAAAGTAACTAGTATATAAGATAATATATTTTCTCAAATTTCATGATTTGATAATGATAAAAAAAAAATACAGCAAAAATATGTTTTTTTCTCTCTTAATTTGGTTATTCCCATTCCCTTTAATTTGTTATTAAATCTATTTTAAAATTATTCATGATGAGATGGTTATTTATTTTGAATCTACTAAATTAAATATACCCTTTTCAAAGTTTATACCAGAGTTTTGGCCGGACTTGTATTCTCGTTGAAAACTCGGATTTAAAAATGTTCACTACCTCACTACTTTCCTTTATTATATATTCATATACAGGGAAGAAAAACAAAAAAGATTATCATAAAATGTTTTAAATGAGTTTTTGCAACAAAAATAGATTAGTAACAGCCGTGAAGAAATGACTCCTGCAGGAGACATGACTCAATAAATTACTAGAAGTCCTTGATTTAAGTAGCTCAAGGGTCATCCGGAATGACTTAATAACCCTCGCAGGCAGCCCTCAGGTTGTCCCACCTTCTTTGCCGCCATCTCCAACTGCTTCTAATTGGCTCCACGTCTCAAGTCTCTTTGCAGGGTAGGAGTCATCCTCTAATTATACCATTACAAAGGGAGATAGATTGAATACTAAACGTTAAAAGGACGAAGCAGAAACCGAGATGGACATTTCAGTTTCATAAGGAACTTAACAAAGAAAAAAGTAATTATTGTTCAGTAAAAAGAGGATTTTTTTTATTTTATAATAAAGAAATTTACAACTGGATTATACAATATAATAATTAAGTATTCCTATACATAGGCATATTCCTCGACCAAAACCTGGAATAATCACATTTCTAGAAAATCCATAGCCATCCTTAAACAGTTCCTCTGATTACGTGACTTAATACCCCTTAAAACCCGCCAACTCCTAGTTTCCTCTCTCATCTTCCACCACTTCGATTATGGCTGCCTGGTGTTCGGCGGACTGTCCGAGATGCCTGAGATGAGACTGAAGAGATTAATGAACTGTTTTATTAGATTCATCTTCGGAATCTCTCGGCGCTCTTATGTCTCCACCTGGTATGCCGAGTTGAAGTGGCTTTATCCTAAATTCCGACGGCAATACTTCCTAGGAACTTACCTCTACCAATCCTTCAGAATAAAAAAAAAAACCCTCTATAGTTACAATTTGTTTACCCCACACTCCTCTGTCCGATCCATTAACACAAGATCCCAACCCTTGAACCTGCTCATTCCATCCCACAAAACTGCTTCATTTAAGAGATCTTTCGTCATAAGAGCATCCTCATTTTGGAATTCCTTGTCCATGTCGATTCGTACATGCCCATTCTTAACTTCCTTTAAGCATCATCTATTTATCCATCTCCTCGAACATCAATCTGCCGTGCATTTATTATAAACTTAACTATCTGACCTCTTTATTTTTATCTAAATTTTCTCTATTTTTTTTTTTTGTTCTAATATATTTTATTATTTGGATTTATTTACGGTTGTAATATGACTTAGGGTTTGTATGTATGTGTGTATTTATATATATATATATGCAGATCCATATGTATCATAATTTGTAATCCATAAAATGCTGGCTGTATATAATATGATAAATTCTACATAGACAGAAGTTAAATCTTATATTGTACATTTATATCATTCTTATCTACGAGCTGTTTCTAGTATTTTAGTCTATTGAGAGGATAGCAATTTTTTTTTTTTTTTTATCATATTCTTTATATTACAGGGACAATAGTAATAGAGATAAAATATTTTATTTAAAAAAAATAAAATAATGCACAGAAAAATGATAAAAAAGAAACAAAAAAAAAAAGTTAAACATAAATGAATATCTTGAACAGAAGCAAACCTATGTAACATTTTTACATGAGGAAGATGGTTGGGGGTGCGGTCATAAATTAAAAACACACAATTAAAAATAAGCGTTATTTTAATTATGTGCCGACGTTTCGGCCTACAATGTGGGCCTTCATCAGGGCTAAAAGAAACAAGATAACAACCAGGATATGTAACGGAGAAAGATATGAGTATGGAAAGGGGGAGAAAGAAATGGGCGATGAAAAAAGACCCTTATCAATAAGAAAAGGACATTCTATTTTTAAGGACATTCTCCTAACGGACATTCTAGTTCTCATATTTTCCGTTCCACGCAATGAGCGTTTTTTAAACTGGGAAACATCACTTCTGTAGGCAAAGCTTTCACGGAGTCACGTAAGTAATTTTTCTTATTGATAAGGGTCTTTTTTCATCGCCCATTTCTTTCTCCCCCTTTCCATACTCATATCTTTCTCCGTTACATATCCTGACATATAATTATTAGTTTAATATTACATTATTTTAAAATTTAAATTATTATTTTTTATTCATACTGTTTCTCTTTTGTAATGACTATATTTTTTTTTTATATATTACCGATACTCTTAACTATGTTTTTAATATATTACCGTCATATATCAACTCAAAATTGTTAATATTTAAAATTTTAATTGTTCACATATTTTTCCTTTATCATTTTTTTACATTTACTTAGTCTCTGTTTATATATTCTCATTACAATATTATCATCTCAATTATGTCTACTTCCATACTTTATAACTATCATCTTAATTTTGTTTATTTCCATACTTTATAACTGTCACCTTATTTCCATACTTTATAATTGTCATCTTATTATCATTTTACATTTAATATTATTTATGTTCCCATAATTTATTACTGTCATATTATTATTATATACCTAACGCATTATTAAGTCTATAATTACATTGGTTGTTATCTTGTTTCTTTTAGCCCTGATGAAGGCCCACATTGTAGGCCGAAACGTCGGCACATAATTAAAATAACGCTTATTTTTAATTGTGTGTTTTTAATTTATGACCGCACCCCCAACCATCTTCCTCATCTAATTTCTCTACGGTCAACAAAACTCCATCATTATGTAACATTTTTACGATTTCCAGAGGAACCTCGGGCTATGATTGTCCCTAAATTTATATAGAGAAAAGCAGAGCTCGTGAGATCTCTGCGCTTTTCTTTCAGTCGCGTCACTGAGGTAGCAGAGATCTAAGAAATAATAATAATAATAATAGGCTTAGCGAACCCGAAGGTTCGATGCCAATACCACCAAATTCCGCCTACAGAGACCCGTCCAATGTTCACCACTCAAGCCCAAGCCCCCGAGATCAGCCTTAACGCAATCCTCCCATCCCCGCTTCGGCCTACCTTTCGGACGCCTACCAGTCGGATCAGCAAATACCAACTTTCTCGGAATCCGCTCGTCATCGAGCCCAACAACTTTACTCGCCCATTTGAGTCTCCGCGATGCAATCAGCTCAATTATATTCACAGGATGCAAGTTCCGCAATTCCGCGTTGTGCAACCTTCTAAACTCCCCAGTGGCCTCATCTCTCTTTGGACCAAATATTTTACGCAATACCTTATTTTCGAAAACCTTAAGCCGTTGTTCATCCTTCAAAGTAAGCGGCCACGTTTCACATCCGTAAAGAACCGTTGGAAGAATAATAGTTTTATAAATTCTAATCTTTAAGTTTTTAGATACCGGTTTTTATTAACACACTTGTATTTAGTTGTATGGTTTCCGTGTCTTCACCTAGCAGTACCAGATCATCGGCATACCCCAAAACCGGAATCTTGTCACCCATATTTAAGCCTTTCTCGGTACACATCACCTTTTCTATGACATATTCTAAAGCTAAATTAAATAACACAGGTGAAAGGGAGTCACCCTGTTTCAAACCCGATCGAACCTCAAATCTCTCGGAGTAATTATGACCGATTCTAACTTTATGGAATGTTTCCGACAAACACATCTCTACTAGGTTTACTAACTTTCTAGGTATTCCCTGTTCAATCATGATATTATATAGCTTCTGACGGTCTATTGAATCATAAGCCTTTTTAAAATCGATATAAAGTTGATGGACTACACCGTTGTATTCCAATTTTTTCTCTAATATTTGACGTAAGGAAAATATTTGGTCAATAGTCGAGCGATTCCGCCTAAAACCACATTGGTAATCTCCGATAATTTCCTCAGCGTATTCCGTGATTCGACTAGTTAGAATTGACGAGAATATTTTATAGCATACTGGGAGAAGAGAGATCCCACGATAGTTGTTACAATCCGACCTCGGTCCTTTTTTGTGAATCGGAATAAGTATTGATTCTTTCCATTCTTCTGGCATTTTTTCAGTTTCCCAGATCTTTTTAACTAAAAAATTTATTTTGGAAACGCCCGCTTCTCCACACGCCTTGATTAATTCACTCGTGATATTATCATTTCCTGCGGCCTTATAACGTTTTAATTTTCCTATCGCCATTTCGACTTCCTCTTTACTCGGTGCGTCTATCCATGGTTCAGCGCTCTGATATTCAGAGAGAGGAAATTGATTATTATTTTCCGTATTTAAGATGCCGTCAAAGTGTTGTTTAAATGCATTTAATATCTCAGAAGGATCCGCAATTATATTGTTATTTGCATCTTTAACCGCATTCAATAGAGGTTCAAATCTTTTACGCGATTTGTTTATACCTTTGTACATCTCTCTTACGTTATTTTCGTTTCTGTGTTTTTCTATTTCTGTTATTTTGCCTTTAAGATACTCTCTTTTCTTATTTTTTAAGAGTTTTGAAGTTTTATTCTTTACTAACCGAAAATAAGCCACATTATTATCGCTTGGATTATTTAAGGAATTCAGTTTAGCGGTTTTTCTTTTTTCGCACTTATTTTGACAATCCCTGTCGAACCAAGGTTTGTTCTTTTTATTTTCGATTTTTCCAAGACATAAATTACCGACCTCTTTAATATTATCCCTGATCCCTTCCCATAATTTGTTCACATCTTCCTGTTCCTCGTCTGAAGATTCCAAAGCATCGAACCGATTTTTTACTTCTATCGCGAACTGTTTTCTAATTTCGAGGTTGTTCAATTTAACTGAATCAAAATTCTCGGGACGAATATAGTTCGGTGTTCTCTTTTTTGTATTTAGTTTTTGTCGAAGTTTCGCGATTACTAATTCATGATCAGAACCGCATTCTGCACCCCGATACGATCTCACGTTAATTATGCTACTTTGCCATCTGTTTTGTATTAAAACATGATCGATTTGATTTCGTGTTTGTCCATCCGGCGATGTCCACGTATACTTATGAATATCCTTATGTTTAAATGTAGTACTTTTGATTACTAGGTTTTTCGAAATGGCAAAGTTTATTAGTCGGGTAAGATCTAAGAAATACGAAAGAAAAAAAAATGGTATAAATCTGGTACGTGCAACAAACGATTTTCACTTACCTCCGTTAGTTAAATCAATTTAAGATTACAGTAAGGGTTAAAAATAAATTATTAAAGTAATAATTGCATTGAGTTTCAATAGAAACATGTGTTTTATTAAAGAATCTATTAAATTATTATCTACGACAATCAGTTAGTTTTATCGACTTTTCATCACTCAATCGTCAACTTTTACAATTTCGTATTTAACGTAATATTTTTTCAAAACTCTTTACCTTTCTAACAGTATATTATATACCTATATTACTTTTCTTATGTTCAAAGTCACAAATATCACATTTAAAAAATGTTTGCCCTTTTTTTTTTCCTTTTACTGGATATCGAATTTGTTTAACTTGAATAATTATCCGTTATTATCAATGCTAAAAGCATGGTATGTTTTTTATTGATAGGATCTACAAAATGAAAGGCACTTTAAAATATTATGCGCGCAAACACACACAGACCATTTTGCGGGACTTGTGCATTTGTAGTTAGGGACCCTAAAACGTTTATTTCCTGTGAAAAATCAAATTCGAAAATTTTGAAGATATCAGTACTTTCATGTACAGGTAAGTGAAAGTTAAAATTCATTGATTAATTCTAAATTATACTCACAACATTAATACTACTGGTGTTCTATATATTCTTGAAGTTTATAGTTTTCAAATTTAGAAATAAATACAATACAATATGAATGCTCATTCACTGAGTTAATTTTTTAATTAAATTCAAGATTTTTTTTTAATTTGTGTTGTTGAGATAGTAATATACCGCATAAATATCTTGATATTATTTTAACTACATTTTTAATAGTTTAAAAAACCAAGAAACTAGTAATATCTTACTAGGAATTGAAGCCAACATAATATGGTTAATTCATTTAGTACTTAAGACCATCCTTTGTTCAATTTTATCGATTTGATGTACTAAATAGAATATAATTAACACTTGATTATTATTATATTATACGATGTTATTATATATGTATTACCATTTTATTAATATAAAAATAATGACATCATTAATACACTACAGAAGCTGTTTAATAAGATTTAAATAATAATTGATTAATCGTTTAAAAATCCCATGTACATATTATAGAGTACAGTACAAGTTATAGATATTATTTGAAAACACTTCTAAAAATATTTTATTACAGAACGAGATTTCCAATAATTTTAATTTTACCATATATTAATTTTGATTTTTAACAAATATAGTATTTATCTATAATCACAACGTATCTATTATGAAATTAAAAAATCACATATAAATTAATAAGATAAACCACCGTGGAATAAGAAGTTAATAATTAGCTGGCATTGTACTTGATGAGGACTCAATGATAATTTGGCATAAATGTCGAGAGGAACACCGGACACCCAATTACTGAAAAGCAATATCCGATACCTCATTGATGATGGATCCTAACATGTTATACAAGTAGGTGTGAAATCCAAAATTTATGAAGGGTTCACTGAATTAAGTCCAGTAATAACCATCGTAGGTAGTTATGACGACAGTTAAAATTTAAAATAAAAAGGAAATATAAACTTCTAATTTTGATGATTTAATTTTTTTTTACTTTCACTTACCTATCTATATATGAAATGTATAGTAAGGGAAAGTATTGCGATCGTGAAATTTGCGAATTCCAGTTTTCAACGGAAATACACATTTTAGGGTCCCCTGAGTCCTAATAAATAAGTAACGCAAAAAGCTCTGTATGTGTGTGTGTCTGTCTGTGTGTATGTGTCCGTGTATGGTAACTCCAGCGCGTAAACGAAAAGTCCTATGATACTGAAATTTCATATTTAGAACAAATATACGACCGAAATGTTACAAAAAACTTAATCCAATAGTACACAAAAATAGTCCATTTTTATTATTATTATCAACAATCTTCTATTTTAAAATTAAACAATTAATATAATTAATCGTATATAATTGTGATCTCCTACAATATATCAAAGAAGTTTTACTTCAATCCCGAATAGATTACACAGTTTTTTGGCATGCGTATGTTTGTGAGGAGTATTTCCAGATAGCTTTGAGTAAGTAACTGTATGTACTTAGTTTCTTGGAAGATTTGGTAAAAAGTGAGCAGGGTAGTTTAAGACTCTATGACTGTATGGACTGACTGTGGGCCGCCGATGCGAGGAGTTTAGAGTCACAACGTGGCTCAGCACAGGACAAAATCTTTGGAGGTTGCTGGTGAGAGGCCTGGAGCGTCAACGTGTTGTAGCGCCACAATAGAATAGAGTAGTTAAGTTGTTGAGCGTCTTGGCATTTCCCTGTGACCCTGTCTTTCTCTCTTGAATTTGAGTCTGATATAAAGTACTGAGACCGTCTGAGGAATAGGATTGTTCTCGATGAAGACTGGAGGACAGGTATGTCTTCGTAGAGCAAATTCGTAATGTGTTTAATTTGTTATGAAAAAGTCGTTTAGTGTGTGTAAGTTATGTTGTAAGGTTACTGAAGCATGTTTTGGATCTTGATGTTTTGTATTGCAGTATCATCCGCGAATTGTAGCAATAAATGTATCGGATTGGATGGGTATGTCAAGTGCCAAACATTTTATAATTCAATCACAAACTTAAAAAATCAGCTGCGAGCAAAACACGATTTTCACTTGCCTCGACTGTTAGATCAGTTTTAAACTATTAAATATACTTCAATTGAAAAATTGAAGTAATTTTAATTAGACGTGTATTCATTTTTGTTGGATGCATATGATTTAGATTAAATAATATAACTACATTAAATTGTTAATCATTAATAAGTTATCTATTCGACACTATGTATAACCTTTTACAACTTTGTGTATCATATAATATTTTTTTCTAAGATCTTTCTCTTTCCAACGGTACATTATACGTCTTTATTACTGTCCTTATTATCCAAAAAATAAAGATTGCATAAAAAAATATGTTTGCACTTTTCTTCTTTAGTTATTTACTAAATTCGCTCAAATTTAATATTTAGTTGTTATTTATCACGGCTAATAAGATGATGTGCCATTTTTTTTCAAATGTAGAAATTTAAAGATACTTTAGAAGAAGAAAATTCAAAATATCGGCATTTAAGACCTGTCAGACTATTCCAATCAGAACGAAACCTACATGATATTAAAGATCATTAAATGTTACATTAATATAGCGAGTAAATCAAATCGTTAGAGCCATTTTTGAGAAAATCGTAAAAAGGTGCAAATATATGGTTCAAAGTGACCCTTCTGGTTAAGCGAATTTGATGAAGAAGTTGCTGTAACATCTCAGGCGTATAGTTGTACTTTCCCTTACTATATATTCATATATAGGTAAGTGAAAATAATAAATAAATAAAAAATTCAGTGATATATACGAAAATGCGTTTTATATCAAGTTGTAAAGAACTGCCTGCTAAACAAAGCGATCTTATCGACCAAGATATCAGCATTCAGCAGTTGTAATTGACTACGGGAGAAGTGAGCACAACCAACAGGATTTCCCTCCAAACAAACAATGGCTTATCAGAGTGTCCAATCTGCCGCCATCGATAGCTGCGGAGGATGACATGAGGCTCCTAGAGAGCTCTCGAGGCTCGGGCCGAGGACAAAAGGTTCTGAAGGGAGGGAGTCTTGATCACTTCCTCAGGGCTCTCCTCAAAGGGTCCCAATACATTTCCCTACACATCTCCTGCCACAAAGACAGCTAGGACTCAGCTCAAAGAGGAATAAAGGAGAGGAACTCGCTAATCACTTGCCGCTGTGGTAGGTTCTCGCTCTGCTGGCCTAACTCTATAGCGAAACTTCGGATCAAGAGCGGGAAGTCGATTGGGGCATCGGGCACTCGAAAGAACGACTAAAAATCTCTCGTGCTCTTCACACAACTTTCACTTCCTATTCCTGACTTTATTACTAGCAACTATTCTACAAAAATTGATAGTTAGACAAGAGTGTTTTATTTAAAATTTCCTTCTTTCTTTAAAAAATTCATATAACACAGAATACTAAATAGGTCTGTCAGGAAGTTAATATACCTATATATTATGAAAACAAAACAAAATAAAAAAATCTCATAAGTACAACACACGACTTTCACTTACCTCCGTATTTAAAATTAATTTAAGAATTTTTAAATACATTTAGAGATGAAAATAAATCCTTAAAGAATTAATTAAAATGAATTTCAATAGAAACATGTGTTTTATTAAATAATCTATTACATTTTTCTCTAGAAGAATCAGTAAGGTTTATCGGTTTTTTATCACTCTCCATTAACCTTTACAATCCCGTGTATCAGATAATATTTTTTCTAAAATCTTTATCTATTATTTAACGGTATATTATACTTCTATATTACTATGCATATGTTCAAAAACACAAAAATTGCATAAAAAATATTTTTTTACTTTTCCCCTTTATTTGTATGTCAAATTCTCTTAACATGCATATTTAGCCGTTATTTATCAATGGTAACAAGATAATATGGTTATTTTTACAGAATCTACAAAATTAAAGGTACTTTAGAGGAGGAAAATATCGGCATTTAAGCCCAGTCACACTATTTCAATCAGAATGAAACCTACATCATATTAAAGGCCATCAAATTTTACACCGATATAGAGTTTGATCAAAAACGTTAGAGCCGTTTTTGAGAAATCGTTAAAAGGTGCAAAAAGCATGGTATACAGTGATATAAACTCTTCTGGTTAGCTGATTTTAATGAACAAGTTTTTGTAACATTTCAGACTCATAGCTGTCTGAAGTGTGAAATATCAGTTTCATAGGACTTTTCGTTAAGCGCGCAGGAATTATCAAACACACATTTTTGCGGGACTTGGTCATCTGAATTCATAGGACCCTAAAACATGTATTTCTGTTAAAAACTGGAATTCCAAAATTTTCACGCTATATATATATATATATATATAATATATATATATATATATATATATATATATATATATATATATAAACGTAAGTGAAAGTAAAAATATACATTATTTACAAAAGAGAATAGGATAATCATCTTGTTTCCTATGTATAACGAACAAAATACAAATATAGTTTATCTGTTACAACGTATTCTATGTTTATTTAGTCATTGTAATTAAATTATTTTATTAAAATTTCTCTAAAGTTTAAAACGAATTTCATAAATTTAAATAAGGTGAAAAGAAAAGATGCAAGAAACGAGAGTGTGTTCATTGTCTTTACATTTAAACATGATACATGATCACAAGTTTACTTTCATGATAATCGATGCCTGCCTACTTCAGTAACCTGTACCTCTACAACCATTGAAGGGTCTCAGGCTCAGTACTTATAGAGTTTGTACTGCTTCACGGCCAACGGCTGTTCAAGGAGGTGATTTGTCTTAAATCACGCCCGACCGCGAGGGTTTTTCCTCAATTTTGGGTACCCATTTTTTAGAGGATGGTTGTACCCCAAGAGGGTTCCCGAACCCCGGGGTCACTTCACGGCTGAAATAACAAAGTAGTTAATTCTGCCTCAGCCGGGATTCGAAACTGGGACCCGGAGAACAGTAGCCTAATGCTCTATCCAATAGGCCACGCCGCTCCCTACTTCGAAACATGAACGATATCTGGATCGCCTTGGAATAAACTGCATTAATGAAAACAACTAAAAACACAAAAACAATTTGGACTACTATTCCGCAACATTTATACGTTTTATTAATAAGAAATTAAAATACACTGGACATTTTCTTTTGAAAACTGTTCACAATCTATGTTTATTCTTTTTTTGAGACATATAAATACAAAATAATATTTTCAGTACTATTAAACCATCACCTATAGCCTTTTTCTATTTTCACTTATTTTATTTTTTATTTATTTCACTGGAAAACCGAATGGGCTACTTCCAGTACTAAACTGAAAGAGATAAAGCAAGATGTATCTCCTTGGACCACATCATGCAGGAAAAGTAGAAAGGAAGAGGTAGTGTTAGCAAGGCTGAGGATAGGGCGTACAGCCTTTACACACGGTATTTAATGAGAGGCCTGGATCCGCCATTCTGTGATACATGTAACACAACACTGACCAGAAAACACATTGTAACATCATGCACACTGACAACAGAACAAGACATAACATACCTTCAAACTTAAAAGAAGCATCAGGAAATGATGAGGACATAATTCTAAGACTTTTTGAGTTTTTTAGAGACATTGGTCTGTTAAACTCAATATAAACGTAGAGAATCAAGACCCGCTAATGACCCGAAAGGGTAGATGTGGAATAATAAATAAATAAATATTTTCACTTATTTATATCTGTATATATTTGTATAAATACACGTATATATCTGTGTGTCCTGCGAGTGTGTGTGTGGTATGTCCACCACGAAAACGAAAAGCGTTGTGAAAACTTTCAAATCTGAGTTTTTAACGAGAATGCAAGTCAGGCCAAAAGGTCTGGTTTAAACTTTGAAAAGGCTATTGTAAATTCTCTTTTACTTAAGGTATGTTTAATTTGGTAGATTCGAAAAAAGTAACCATCTCCTCTTGTAAAAACATATTTAAAAGACGCATCTAAACGAATTGAACGGATTTTATAACCAAATTAAAGAAAGAGCAAACATATTTTGTTGTTTTTTTTTTTTTTTTTAGTCATAATCAAATTATGAAATTTGAGAAAATATATTATCTTATATACAAGTTATCTTCTGACCTAATATAATAGTGACGTACGGGCATAAACGTAAGTAATCTTAGCAATTGTTTTATTTTTTAATATGGTTTTAAGACAATTCTATCGAAAAACATAATTCGTTAACCTTTTTTTCGTCTCTAACTTTATTAAAAATTTCTTAAATTGACTTGCATCAATGTAAGTGAATGCGGTCTTACGGAACTGAAATTTTATATTTAAGACAACTATACGCTGAGATGTTACAGCAACTTTTTCATAAAAATCGGCTTACCAGAAGAACCACTTTATGCCATGCATTTAGCACCTTTTTAAGATTTTCTCAAAAACGTTAGAGCTGTTAGAGATTTTGATTAAACTCCCTACGCGATGTAAAATTTAATAGGCTTCAATATGATTTCGGGTCTGATAGGGCTTAAATGCCGAATGATTAAAATTTCTTCCCCGAATTTCGATTCAAAGGAGGAAAAGAAATAAAATAAAATTGGGTGTAGGCGATATAGGAATAAGAATAAAAAATATCCAATAGCATAATCAACAAATATCTACATCAACAAACAATCCAAGAATAACGGTTGAGGGGAAAAAGAAAATCAAGTGTTCCTACAGAAAAAAGAAATAGACAAAAAAATTATAAATAAAAAGCGGTGAAATACAAATTAAAAAAAAAACACACATCAATTTTCGTTTTTCATATATGGATCAAGCTTCTAAAACAAAGAATAATTCGAATTACAATGCTAAAATTCAAGATGAAGAGAACGTTAAGAGTCTTAAATATTATAACAGATCAAAAAGTTAACGATAAAAAAAAAAAAAGCGACTAATTTAATCCTTTCACATATAGATTAATCTTCTGAAAAAAGGTATAAAGCACATTCCTAAATGACCAAATTTCCATGATACAAATAGCAGGTCTTTTCAAAATAAATACGTTATGTGTACCATCAACTCATACAGCCTACAGTATCTTTCAGATCACGATGACAAAAGTAAGTTAGAGCCGTGTATTGCGCTAAGCACATTTCTTATTTATCTTTTATAAAATCTTTCTATACATTTAGAGAAAGTTTATGAGAGTTAATTCAAATTTTGGGATCATCCAATGAACAATTTCAAATGAAAATGTTTCCTACATCGAAAGTTCTCCATTGAAGTGTCCTATGCCTGATATGAGAAAAGACACAAGGGAGGTAGGTCGAAATAAAATTGAAAGAGTATTGGGATAAAGACAAAAGGATAGGATGAATGATTGGAAGATGGTTGAGAGATCTCCAGGGCTAAGGACGAGGATATCCAAGGCAATACATCCCCTTCTATTCCTAATCTACTAACAGCCCCTCTTCTTATATATCCTTTAGAGCACCATCTTTAGCCCATCCTTCTTCTATTCTATATTTATACTACAACGATTTGCGAATACATTTATCTCAAGGGTAAAATATATTTCCAGACGACAGACATGGTTTTTCAGAAATATCGTATTAAATAAAAGCGATTTATTTTATGTTCAAAGTCATATAAAAATACTTTTTAAAATAATCTGGCATACACTGTATGGCATCCCTTACCTCCGTTATTAAAATATATTTAAGAAATTTTAAATTAAGTCAGACTTAAAGAAACATAAAGAATTAAACTGAGTTTCGATGTGTTTCAGATTAAACAATCTTACAATATAAATTACAATCAACAATAAATTTCTTAAGTTTATACCATTTTTGTTCTTCTGAAGTACGTTTTAAAGCTTAAGGATAAGATAATATTTTTTTCTAAATTCTTTGGCTTTCCAACGGTATATTAACAATTTATAATACTGTTCATATATTTAAAATATTACCAAAAAAAATGTTGTTTGTAAATGAAATATATATTAGACCAGTCTAAAGATTTGTGCCGTCAATTCCTAATAATCAATTCTATGTAGTTTACATATTTATGTTTCTTAACAGAATAAGGGCGTATCCATACGTTAAATAAGCATCAGTGTTCGATTTATAAAATTATAAAATCTGATGGGCGCAACATATGGCTTTCACTTACTTCCATTGTTAAGATCTTTGAAAAAATCTAGAGACGAAACAAAATAAACTATATCGAATTTTGATATAAAGGTCATTCATAAAATACACTATTATAGTATTATCAACGACAATCACTTAGTTTTATCGGATTATCGTCACTCTCCATTACCTTTCACGACGTTGTCTATAATCTAATATTTTTCTAAAATCGCTCTCCAGTGTTACGTATGTATTACTAACCTTATAAAAAATCAATAAATAAGTCTATATAATATAATACTTTTTCTAAAATCTTTAGCATTCCAACGGTATATTAAAAATCTACAATAATCTTCAAATCATTACAAAAAAAAAAAAATGTTTGTTCTTTTTACCGTTAGGTGGCTATCAAATTCGTTTTGCTTTTATATTTATTTTATATTTATTTAATCAACCTTTATAAGGTGATATGGTTAATTTTTTTGAATGTACAATATTATAGATAGATACCTTGGAGGACAATTTAAAAAATTGGCATGTAAATCCAGTCAGACTATTTCAATCAGAATAAAACCTACACGGTAATAAATCCCATTAAATGTTACATCGTTACTGCGAGTTTTATCAAAATGGATAGAGACGTTTTTTAAGATAAATGTGGTCAGATTATATTGTTGATAATATTATATTGTAAGTGAACCTAGTTTCAGACTTATTCCTTTCAATATAAAGACAATAAAAATAAATAATAGCTATATAGATTTTTTTATAGATGTATCATTTTTATGAAAAAATTGGAACTATTGAGGCAGAAAAAGAATAAAGAACGATACATTATTACATAGCTAAAGTGAACAGTTGGATGTGTAAACAAGTTTTCAACATAGATAATGTCCGACAGTTATCAATACCCCCATGACTAAAATGAAAAGGATGTGTTTTGAGGGCTCTCATACTCGGAATGATATATTCTAAAAGTTTTCCCAAAGCCATCAGACGAAACGAAAATACCTCCTCTCACAAATAAGTTCAAGACTTCAGATTTTGATTTAGTATCTTGTTCACGCAAAGGGAGCCAAAAACAGTCGGCGCTTAGTACTCTCACAGGATGAATAATTGTTTTATTTTTACTTTATTTTACCTACATATGAAATGCACTGTAAGAACTATAACAATCGCAAAAATCTTTGAAGCTTATGGTGCGTATGTGGTAAATTTATATAAAAAAACGTTCGAAACTGCGGATGAATATTTACGATAATTGGTATATGGGCCGTAGAGTAGAGAAAATTTTACCTTCACCGTCTGACGGAATGAGCAACTTTATACTATGTTTTTTAAACAATATCTGAAACGAAAAGAAGGAACAAACTTTAAAATATTTAAAATTATTGCAATAATTGATTAAGGCTGTAATCTACCAACGGTCAACTTACAAAATTAAACAAGAAAAGTCTCAAATTAGCCTGTCCAAAACAGAATTATGAAGGAAAGCAAGTAATAAAGAACCCGAAGGAGAAACTGTAATAACTTGTGTCGTGAAAAGAGCTGGTAGAACTGATGATAGACACCAAGAAAGAGAATAAAACAAAAATCAATGATCATTTCCGAAGCGAATGAAGGCAGTAAAAGGAATGTGGATGTTGGCTTTCCCACACAGCTTCAAGAGTCTTGTCAAATCTCAGGATTTATCCAGACACAAAAGGTGGGTCTCAAGATTTATGGCCCACTGACGTGTGATCAATTGGGATAACTTTTGAGAAAAAATATTGTCTCTGGTAGGAGAATAGTATCCTTTCTTCCCTTCACCTTACACATACAAAATTTAGTGTTTCGTTATTTTATTTTATTTTTCTGATGGAAAATAAGGATTATCACCACATGTAACCACACATGTTAAATTATTACTTAAGAAATGATAAATCTTTGTTTAGATTTATTGGGTCTCTTAAAAAAAAAAAGAAGGTATATTTCCTGATTATTTTTATATATATATATATATATATATATATATATATATATATATATATATATATATATTTTATATATATATATATATACGAATTCTCCGCCATGCTTCTTTCCTATCATTATTAGTCTTACCAAACAGAGGCACAACAATGCTCTAATATTTCAAATCAAATTTTAGAACTCTGAAACTTGAATAAAAGAAAATGCATTATATATTATTCATATTTAACTTAATTAATAACTTAATTAATACTTTATTAATTTTTAGTTTTGCTAAACACATTTATGTATCAGAAGTTATTTATTTATTTTACTCTCTTGTTTTATTTTTTATCCGCGGCATACTTTCTTTTTTTCTTATATCAATGTTAATTAAAATTGATTGTAATCACTTGGTATTTTGGCTAAACATATTGTGTAACTTCATTGCAGGTATGAGATCTTCTTATGGGACTCTGTCCCAGAATATAAAACTATTTTCTATTTTAATAAGAATGAGCCACTTTATACCACAATTTTTAAACAATATCTGAAACGAAGGATTTTGGATAAACTCGTTATATTAATGCATAAAAGTTTTGCCTTAATATCATGTAGGTTTTCTTCTCTTTCTTTAAATAGTCTTGTATAAAACCGATTATTAAAAACTTTTTTCTCAAAAGAAGCCTGAATTTTTTATTTAAAATAGTTAAGTATCTATCTTTCATGTATATTTCACAATAACAAAAATGAGCATATGCAAACTATGGAAGAAATTCATAATTAGATTTTTTTGTTTCTTATATCAATTTAAGTATAAATTAATTTTGATCTCTTGGTATTTTGGCTAGACATATTGTATATCTTAATTGTATTTTTTCATTTATTAAAATAATAATATTTATCAATGATAAGAAAAGATAATAGGGTGGAATAAGTGTATTAGTTTTCATGTTACTACCTTTATAATAAAATTTAATTGATTAGTGGAATGGGATAATAAGTCCTCATTGAATGCTTTTTTTTTTTTCTAGCCCCCAAAATAAATAAAGCTTTTTCAATCGTATTCAAATATATAGATTTGTATCCTAACTTCAAAGCATTCATTCCAAGAGATTACTGGGGCCCACTGTGTGGATATTTTTTTGACCAGCAAAGCCGCTTCTTCCGGTTCAACTCTAAAAGCTCAGATCCTTCTAAACTGATATTTCTTTCTTGCTACACAAGCAGAAATCTGCTTCGATAGCCGTCAGGTTCCTGGTGCGTTTTCCATCCGTAGGGTCACTTCATCATACACTAAATTTTCGGGGAAAAAAATAAGCGATTTGCAATTTAAACAGAGCAAAAATAAAATTCGCCTTTATCAACTTAGCGTAGGATATGTACAACAAAATTTATTAAGATTAATAAATGATTGTTTATTCCTTTTAGTCACTCATTCTGGTGGAGTATTCCGAAGATTCTAAAGCGGGAGTCTTAAATTGTGCCTATCCAGGTTTAATTAGGATAGGGACCTGAGTAATTAGGAATACCTGACTTCGCACTGGCTTGGAACTACCACTTTACGTCTCCTCCAATGTATGGCAATTCCAAGGATTTTTACTTCCTTTAAATATCCCAGACTATGCTATCCACTTCACAGAAGACAACTTATACACTTCACATCATTCTATATTTAAAATACCAAACAGAAAAAAAAGTTAATATAACTACCAGTCTTTAATTTATGTCTGTCTTATTTATGTTTCTAATATTTAGACATGTGGAATAGAGCTTTCGGGCTCTACTAAACCACCTAGTTTCCTTCCGCGTCCAATGTCTACAATTCCAGAACCTAACTATTTTTTATTTTATCACAAATCAATTTTTTTTAAAATTTATTTATAGTAATTTAAAACTTTATTAAAGAACACAATAAGTAAATATGTTGATTGAAAATAAAAAGTCATGAGAAAGAACTACCAAGTAGTAGCACTTCACTTACTATTTTAAGGCAGTAGGTCCCGAGGCCACTTTCTTTTCAGTCGATTTCGATTCGAGGGTTATCAGAGATATCTAAGGATGATAAATTACGGACAAGTGAGTTTGTATGGGCAGGGAGTCTAGAATGAAAAGAGGAGTATCTATCACGGGCTATGTCTGCAAGAAATGGGATGTTAAGGTCATTATAGAGGATTTGATTTGTGACAAATAAAGGGTATTCAGGATTTTGCGAAGGATTTTGGATTGTAAGGACTGGATGCGAGAGGAATTAGATGGTTTCGTAGAGCCCCAAAGCTCGATTCCATATGTCCAAATAGGTCTGATAATAGTGATGTAAATGAGTCTTATCTAATATACTGGAAGTTTTGAACGTTTGCCATATGTGAGGATACAAATAAAATCTAAAATAACATTTATGTTCTATTTGTAGCAGACCTAACTGGATAGCCTACATATACATACCTAAGTTTTATTGTAATTTTGATAAAATAAAGCATTTCTCTCTCTCTCTCCCTACTTAAGTGTGAATTACGTGGATTAGTTACCTGTCATCCCTACGTATTCCTGATAACCCTTCTAAGCGATTAATAATAAGATGTGCTCTGGTTCTCGAATAGTTATCAAATAGTATTTCTTTTATTACCCAATTTATATTGTGTAATCATTCCTCACACACACACACACACACACACACACATACATATATATATATATATATATATATATATATATATATATATATATATATATATATATATATATATATATGTATGGATTTAATATGGTTATAAATTTTCATAAATGGAATGCTATTTTTTTTTAAAAATTCAGCTTCCTATTAATTCAAGTAACAATTGTATTTTATACTTGAATTTAAAATACAACATTATGCAATAAATATATTTTAAAGTTGTTACAAATTCAATTTAAACTGATTAACTGAACGCAGTAAGAGGACCCAGTAAGAGCTTAAGTTAAGTTTCTGGTGGTCTCCAATAAACCTTTTTTTTTTTTTAATTTGCAGCATATTCTAGCAAACATGATGGAACTTATAACATGCACTTGAGTGAGACATAATTATTTCATTATCTTTTATTTATGTGACATTAAATACCTTTAAATGTAGTAAAAAATTTCACACACTTGCGAGTCATTGTATTTTGTATAAAATTAAAAAAAATAAGTCAGATAAGAAAGAGCATTTTATTAAATAAACAATTTAAGCCAAAATAATGTCCTCGAAAACTGATGGTTTTAAAACATGGGTTTATTTTTAACAAATACTGTATACCGTTGGATAGAAAAAAAAAAAACCTACCTGAATGAATTATTATTTAGAAAATCACTTCATATCTTTTCCGGTATGGATATGTCCTTAATTGATTATATTACGGCGCTCAGTGGGCTAAATCACCAATTTAGGTGGAAAGTCAAGTAAAGTTTGGAATTCTCCAGTGCTTCAGCCTTTTTATTATTAGTTGGCAAGACCATCAATACTAATATTTCCCACGATACCGAGTTTAGAAATGAATATTAAATGAATGAATCATTCCTGTTCACACAAGTGCCTAATAACCAACAACAGTAGGATTATTTTTATTCGATGGTCATTTATCTGTTTAAGGTGTATTTATAGCAAAGTATTTTTGCTTTTATTTAACAATGGGTATTGCTAAGACAGGTAAGACATTATATTTACAAACTCGTTATTGAATATAAATTGCAATCTCATCTGTAGAGTTGATTTAGCAATCTGTAAATGTACGCCCTTATTCAATAACGAAAAACTATATAACCCCCAAGTTACCCCAATGGATTTGTTTTAAAAATCCTTCTAGTCTTTAGATATTACAAAGAATTTTTGCTTTTTGGGTGATACATAATTTTTTTCAGACATAACACTGCGAACCAAAAATTTTACAATCTATAATTTCAAGAATTTCCTAAACCATATAAAATACATCTATTAGCAGATTTTAGCAAACTCCGAGTCATAATTAGATTTTTTGTATTGTTTTCCCGTATTCTGGGACTTCAAACGTAAAATATAGGGGAGTTTTAGATTTTAGCAAATAAATTTTATGTTTGACCACGGCGCGCTCGCTAATTGTGTCAAAAAATTAATTAGTTTTTTATGATTTTTTCTTATTATTTTTTTAATATTTGTTTCCGTAATATGGGACCCCAAAGGTTAAATATAGACAAGTTTCAGAATTCTGTCCACCTAAATCGGTCATATTGTCCACTGTGTGCGGCGGCTAGATTTTTACAGCTTTTACTATTTTTTTTAATACTTATGTTTTGTCATAATAATTTATTTTTATATATTTTTTTGTTTCTATCACATCTTTTTTAATAACTTATAGTAATACATTTGATTTGATTTTTACTTTAGAAGACAACATTTCCTCCTTTTTGTCAACAGGCTTTCAAAGAGTCCAATCTTCCAAACAAGACAAACAAAAGAACTCATCGATTGTGAAAACTTTTATAATCGCAAGGGGGGGGCCCAACTAGAATACAATTTCAGACATAGAAATACAATATCAAGCCATGAATTCTTTAAATAATATCAGACTTCTTCTATTTTAAATTATATCTCATTTTATATCAACTTTCAAATGCCAAAAAAGAAGCTTTTATTTTACATTTTAAGTACCTAAATATTTTTTATAATAATGTAAATAATATAAAAGACAATTATGAAACCTATATGGACCTACGGACTTGAACTGTGAAGGGACAACCATTTTTTTCAAGACGAAACAATCTTTTCAATCCAAAATCCTCCGAAAAATAGATAATATGGCCCTCACCATATCTTTTTTTTTTTTTTTTTTTTTTTTTTTTTTTTTTTTTTTTTTCTCCCTTCCTAGCCATTTCTGGCATACGGGATTAGGAAGCAGTGGGGTAGTGCGGTAGGTGATCGCATGCCACTGCTTCCAAGAAAGAAACAATTTATTTTTAATATTCTTATTTTACAATCTTTTAGGATTTTTAATATTGGAACAATAATAAATAAGGATCTGTGGTGCAGCCCGGTACACAAGTGTGCACCTTAGAGCTGCACCTTAGCTGCTACTGTGGTGCAACCCAGTACGCGGTTGCGCACTTTACTGGTGGGGTTGCACCTTATCCTATTTGGGCCAGCCACCTGGCTATCTCCATCCGTCCGGATACCGTCCAGCCTTCCTGGTCAGCCGCATCCGTCCGGTCTCCTCTCTCTCCGATCTCCTGGCTGCTCCACTGGTGGCTCGTTGAGGTCGGGTGGTCGGCCAAGGGAGAAGTGCGTCGGTCCGACCACCTCCTTCCACCCGTTAATGAACTCCTTGAAGAAGGAGAAGTTCTCCTTCTCCATCAGGCGGGGGAAGTCCGTCTCATCGAGGGCGAAGATCCCGGTATGCCTTGACAACCTGGCACGGTGTCCTTCCATCAAGGTGCAGGAAACGATGATGTGTTCCGCTGTATCAGGGACTCCGCAGGTGGGGCACCGGGGGTCGATCTCTCTCCCATGCTTTTGCAGCTTTCCCCGGAACCCACCATGTCCTGTGAGGATCTGCGAGAGCCAGTAGTCCGGGAGGACCCATGTGGCCTTTAATCTTGACTGGACGGTGGGGAAGAACTTTCTCAGCGTGGAGCCCTTCTCACTTGCCACCCACCGCCCGTTCCACTCTTCAATGGAGTCCTCCCTCAGGATTCTCTTCCATCTGTTAGGGGTCTCGCCGATCCTCTCCCGGAGTCCCGCCGGAAGCGCGTCTAGCCCCTGCCTCTTCACATTGTGCTTTATTAAATCTTCCTTTAGTATAAGGTCCAGGGGCATCGCTCCGGCCAGCACCTGCACCGCTTCATGCGACACCGTTCTATACGCCCTCGTGACCCGCAGCAGAGCCAGTCTCTGTATGGTGGCCAGTCTCCTCTTCTGTTGCCGCGTGAGGCTGCTGCTCCACGCCGGGGATGCATACCTCAGGATACCCAGGACCACGCCTTTGTAAATGGTCATCGTAGCAGGATACCTGAGGCCCCAGAATGCACCCCCAATCCTGCTTAATCCGTTTAGTGACAGGGTCACCCTATCCCTCAAGTACACCAGGTGAGGGGTGACATCAAATGCTTTCTTGAACTTTACTCCTAGGTATGTCACCTCCTCACCCGGTCTTACCCTTTCGCCTTCAATATCCAGATTGATAGGGTGGGCCCTGTCCGTGGAGCCTCTAAGGAGTATGGCCTGGGTCTTTGATGCGGCCATACTCAACTTCCGCCTCACACACCAATCGGCAACGAGACTGGCGCACGTCTCGGCTTGTGTCTTCAGCCTGGCTCTGCTGTTCGCGGCCACGATGACTGCCAGGTCGTCCACATAGGCCGTGGCAGGGAACCCTCTCTCCTCTAGATCCCCCAGCAACTGATCAAATACCAATTTCCTTCTCGACCTCGTAGTAGCTACCTCTGATCTTGACTCTCCTTTCGCTGAGGTAGCTACTGACGAGGGAGTACAGGTTGCTGGGGGTGTCGAACTGTTGCAGCCGCTGGAGAACGCAGGGCCACCACACGCTATCGAAGGCGGAGGATATATCGAAGAGCAGCAGCATTACGTACTCCTCCGCCCTCTCTTCCACGTCCCTGCGCACTCTCAGCAGCGCATCAGTGGTTCCCTTGCCACGGGTCGAGCCGAACTGCCGTGGATGGCTCGCAGCAGCGAGGACTGGTCTTAGGCTTGTCACGATCATGTGCTCCAGGACCTTACTAATCACAGGGAGGAGGCATATGGGCCTGTATGCTTTTGGCATCTCCTTATCCTTACCTCCTCCCTTGTAGAGCAGTCTCAAATCCGCAATCCTCCACTTGCTTGGGAAGTGTCCCTGGTCCAGGCACTCATTGAGAATACCCAAGAGCTCCTCCTCAATGAGGGGGACACTGTTCTTGAGGATTGCGGCGTCGATCGAGTCGAGTCCTGGAGCTCTCCCGGTCCTCTGCCTATCCACGGCAAGACGAAGGTCCCATATGTCCCATGGTGGACACAGGTCGGTACCAGGTGGGTACACCGTGGTGCGTCTAACCATCTGGTCATATTCAGTATCCTGGGACGGATCATCCCTGGGGTATGTATACTCAATGTACATCGTGGCGGCCTCCTCCAGGGTGGTTGCCCGGGCATCTCCTACTCTAATAGCCGCCATCGTTGTAAGCGGCTTCACTTTGCCCAGTGCCAC
Organism: Piezodorus guildinii; assembly: GCA_023052935.1. Lineage (NCBI taxonomy): Eukaryota > Metazoa > Arthropoda > Insecta > Hemiptera > Pentatomidae > Piezodorus > Piezodorus guildinii. Next base: position 169,033,150 of record CM041292.1, on the reverse strand, counting down.
CCTGTAAGGGATACCCCAGGGATTCTTCTCCGATTCTTCCACGATAAACTCGTCCCAGGACCTCTTCTTCTGGTGACGCACGCCGTTTCGGTATACAAATACCTATGCTTGGATTCTTCTCTGAGTGCAGGCCTCCTCTCCTCGTTCCTGCACTCCTGGTACCTACGCCTGGCCCTGTAATAGTCCTTCTTGAGTTCCGTCAGGGCAGGCGTCCACCATGGGACCGGACGCGCTCTCGCTCTTCGGCGTCGGAGGGCGATATTGGCCGCATCTGTAATGGCGCCCGTCAGTACCGCCACTCTGCGGTCTATAGTTGTTTCACCTTCCAACGGCGCCATTTCTTCCCATTCGTTGGCTGCCAATATCCCCTCCAGCTCACTGGAGAATGCCCTCCAGTCCGCCGTACGGGTCACGTAGCCCTTTTCTACAGGTAGGGCTTCGCCTTCCTCCTGAACCACACTGAAGGCAATGACCCGGTGGTCGGAGCTCGTATCAGACCGTAGGGTCCAGTCCGCTATGCGTCTCGCCATGGTAGCCGTGGCGAGTGTCACATCGATCCAGCTCTGGCCACGTGCTCCTACAAATGTGGGGCCAGAGGGCTCGTTCACTACTACGAGCTGACACCTCGCCACGGTCTCCTCTACCGTCCTTCCTCTTGCGTCTGTGCGAACTGAACCCCAGGCCGTGCTCCAGGAATTGGTGTCGGAGCAGACTATCACGTTCCTATAGCTGCCCTCACCATATCATCAACTCTACCCCACACCACTAATATTTCATTAATTTTAGACCTTATTTCTTCCAAGTTCCATTCAAGTTTCATCACTCTAATCCTCTCGCACTATCAATATCCAGCTTCATGCACACCCATAACCGGAGGTTTGTGTTAGAGGAGTCTAAGATTAAAACGGCAGTGACACCGAGATATTTTTTAAATATTTGTAATTGAATTCCGGGACTGGGGAAATTCTCCTCTTCCGTTTGTGGCTATCACACTCACCAGTGACGCGGCTGTGAGAGAGGCGCTGGGATCCCTTATATGCAGAAGCAGGAGTATTAGCCCAGTCCAGTGTTCCTCCAGAATATTGTGAATCAGTAAGTATGTATTAATTAATGAGCATTAAATAGCAAACTATGTATTTTTTATTTATATTTTTTTCTGTTATTATATATATATTTTATTTTTTATATCATAATGTCATTTTACTTTGTATTTCTTTTTCTTTAAATATCGTATAAACGTGTTCTTAGAACATTATTACTATTGTCCATATCGAAATAAATTGTCGTATACCTCAAAAAATTAATAATACAAAATTGCTGTAAATATTCTGATTGTTTCTTATTATTTTGTTGTAAAATAAGTTTGTTCTGTTTTTTACTGGTGATTTCAATAAAAAAATTAGATTCTTGTAAATAATTTTAATCAATTATAATGACCTATTACGAGCTAATACGTGTTGCCATCTTTCAGGTAATTTAATTCCGTCCACCCCGAACAGTTGAAGGACGAACCAAGTGCTTTGCGCATTAGTTACTTTATCCTAAGGCGTCAACGCACATTACATAACACGTCAAATATTGTTATTTGACTATGCAGCGGATTTTATTTTTCCGAAATAAAAGAATGATTTTATAAAAATATTTTTATAGTTATTTACAACTCTATAGTATAATTCAACGAGTAAATATGCAGATTAATGATAAAATACATGAAAAAATCGTAAGGAGAAATAACCCATTGGCAGCACTCAAGAAAAGAATCATTTAATGAAGAAAGTGAATTTTTTCCACTTCCATCTTGAGCAAGCAAAATGCTAATTAAAGAAAAGGGATCTTGGTAGTAACTGATGCCTAATAGCACCTTAACTAATATAAGTATATATTTTTATGTAAACATTGTCCAAGTAAACATGATTATATAAGTACAGAGAGGATTAAATTGAAATATTGAAAAACGGTACAAAATTATGTTACTACCCAACACCTTAAATCAATAGCACTTTAGTTTATTGTAAAAAACCCACTTTTTATTGATGCATTAATTAAATACAAGCATAACAAAAAAGGAAAAGGATAATATGGTGATGGACTGTGAAAATATTGATATATTACTCTGTTAAATGGTGTTTTATACGTATGATAGTTAATATCCATTCAAGAAACTATAATAGATGGTGCATTGTATTCGTATCCTATGTTACCTAATCAAACAGCCCTAGGGTATAGAGAACATAATATGACATATATTATCGAGTTGTGTATGGGACTGTATGGGAATCCCCACATACACAGATTATATATCCCAGAGATGAGCAAACATTATTTCACTCCCACTTTTCAACACCTAAATGATTTATCGAAATTATTCGCAAATACAGGAAAGAAATATGATAAACGATTAAAAACAAATATAAAAAAAAACTCGTGTGTAAAATAATAAAAAACTAAAAAGGTTAATATATATATATATATATATATATATATTAAAAAAAAAAGAACAAATAGGAAATATTTAAAGTAAGAGCGTAAATTTGTGTGTTTAACTCTGGCGTTTTTCATGGATCGGTAACTAGCCCATTGTCATATTCTTTATCCTATCACCTTAAATTTCAAACCATTTTAAACCTACTATAATTTGAGTAAAGAGTAAACCGTATTATATAATCATAATTCAGAATTATAATAACTAAATAATGTTATTTTATAAATTATCGAAGTAAGAAACATTTGTTTAAATTGTTTTTGTTTGAAAAATAATTATTCCATCAATCATAATGATGACTTAATTTTATTTCTTTAGGTGGTAAGGATAGTGGTATTGGTGACGTGAGGAACTCTTCAACTGCTGCAGTATGGGTTGGATTAAGCTCTGGATGAGGAGTAAAAACTTTGGAAAGGCGCTATCCTTACCACCTAAAGCAGTTAATCCCTCTGAGGTCAGATATCTTCTTAAAAAGCTTCCTCTCCGCAAATCTCCTGGATACGATCTCCTTACTCCCCAAATCTTAAGACAACTTCCACCTAAAGCCATTACATTCCTTACATATCTCTATAACTGTATCCTACGCACTACCTATTTTCCTCTCTTATGGAAACATTCAACTATGATCCTTTTCCTAAAACCAGGTAAACCTTCTAACAACACGTCATCTTACAGACCTATCAGCCTACTTCCGATCCTCTCAAAAATTTTCGAAAAGCTCCTACTAAAACGAATCCTAGCCAAATTTCAAAATTTTCCTTCACATCAGTTCGGATTTCGTCCTCAACATTCCACGGTTCAGCAAGGACTCCGAGTTGTAGACCACATTTCCTCCGCCCTTGAGTGCAAGGAGTATTGTTCGGGTGCCTTTCTGGACATAGCTCAAGCTTTTGACCGGGTGTGGCACCCGGGACTGCTCTTTAAGCTCAAAACCCATTTACCTCAATCCTTATACCTAATCATCCAATCCTATTTATCCAATCGCTCCTTCCGAGTTCGCTGTGGTTCCGAATTTTCCGAACAATATACTGTTGAGGCCGGTGTTCCTCAAGGCAGCGTCTTAGGACCCGTCCTCTACATCCTCTTCACCGCCGATATCCCTACCGACCCCAATACCTTTCTGGCAACATTTGCTGATGACACAGCCATTTTATCATCCAATTCCGATCCTGAAGCAGCATCGCTAAATCTCCAAAAGCACCTTTCCCTTGTCGAAGACTGGTGCAATGCTTGGCGCATTAAGGTGAACGAAAGCAAATGCACTCACGTCACATTCACCCTTCGACGCAAATCCTGTCCAACGGTTAATTTCAATTCCATACCGCTTCCTTCCTCAGACACAGTCCGGTATCTCGGCTTTTTACTAGACAAAAGACTGACGTGGAACCCACATACAAGACTAAAAAGAAAAGAACTCAACCGCAGATTCGGCCAGTTATACAGACTACTAAACAGAAAATCTCATCTTACAGTTGACAACAAATTACTAATATACAAGACAGTACTGAAACCTATATGGACCTACGGACTTGAACTGTGGGGGAGAGCTAAACATTCTAACATTAAACGCATCCAATCCTTCCAATCCAAAGTCCTCCGAACAATAGCTAATGCTCCTTATTACGTTACCAACTGTACCCTACACCATGACCTTAATATTCCGTTTGTTTTAGACCTGGTACCATCCAAATTTTCCAAATTTCATCAGAACCTTAGTCATCATCCTAACCCTCTAGCACAATCCCTATCCAGCACCACCCATCCCTACAATCCTCCTCGAAGATTGAAACGGCAGTGGCCACGAGACCTATTGTAAACATTTAAACTGGAGTTCTGACAATGGTCAGATCCTCCACTCATGTACGGTATGTTTGTGGCTACAGCGCCCTAACTCAGCCTCCACTGGCTCAGACCAGTGATGCGGCTGAGATAGAGGTGCTGGGATCTCCTGGATTCCGCTTTTTCCTCCACACGTGGAGGAAAAAGCGCTTGCTGGGGTCCCTTTAGCAATTGTATATATAGTTATGATTGTGTGTAAGATGTTTATTTATTTGCCAACTTTTTATTTATCTCAATAATAGGTTTATGTTTCGATTTGTTTTGTTTTTTATATATTATTATTATTTTATTGTATATATTTGAATTTATGTTATATTTTATGAAATTTGACCATTATTATTATTTTCTGTATATATAGTATGAATGTGGTCTCTTATCAATATTATTATTGTTCATTTTGTAACAAATTGTAATATATCTCAATAAAAAAAAAAAAAAAAAAAAAAAAAAATTTATTTCAGATAGAGTTTAAATAACATAGAGACACTGAAATGACCTCTATAAAGAAACAAAGATAACAAAAAATTGTTTATAAATAGTTTCTATAAATTCGAACGTGAAATAAAAAGATTAACAATTTAAATCATAATTATTGGCACTTTATATTTAAAGCTCAAACAAGTTTATATATATAACTAATAGACCCGCTTCCAATTTTAATAAGGTTTCATTTATGTTGAAAAAAATTGTTTGCCCAACAGATTTAGAATTTATTGCTTTGGGAGTTTTAGGTTATCGTAACGAATAATGTATATAGCTAGAAAATGTGTTTATTTTATAACATCTATTCATTATTATATTTAGTAATCGGCAGAAATGAAATACATAAAAAAAAATAAAAAAATGTGTTCAGTTTATTTGATTTTTATTTTTAAGTGAAGCACAAATAAGAGAAAATTTATTTATCTGTGAGAATTATATAAAGAGAAGTTGATTGCTAGGTTTAAAAACTATTCAAAAACTACAGAAATAACAAAGTTTCCTTTCCTATTAAGCTTATAACTATTTAATAATTCAAATACTCATCAATGGTTTGATTTAGTTTCTATAGGAATCCCATCTAGTTTACAGTGAAACATCTGTTTTCATGACTATTAATTTTGAAATAATTAATAACAATGTCAGTTTATAGATTTATAACAACTTACCATTTATGTTAACTAATTTACGATTCAGTATGTAATATTGTTTCTAAAATATTGCGTACTAAATGGAAGAATGTAACTTGAACGATCCTGTACGAAGTTGGCAATATTTTGACTATTATAACTTCCTTCCGTCAATAACATATGTTTATCAGTTTACGGGCTTACAACTTTATATTATATAAGGGGTACTCACTACGTTTGCTTTAGCATGCTATTTGTGTTATTTTGCTAAACCCGTCGAGTTTCTACAGTTATTTCCTGTATAAAATTGATGGGAAAAAATGGCCGCTAGCTCAGTTCTATTTACGTATCGCTCTGTGTTAGTTACCTTTTTATCTGTGTGATACTGCATGAATATCCATCAAACTTTGTAAAGATACTTTGATGAACACAAATTGAGAGGTGAGTGCTGTTTAGTTAAATAGGCACCTATAAACTGGTGGCCGTCCCAGGCTGGAGATAACGGCTAGGCTAATCCCTCTTCTCTTTATTTACAAGGTCTCGGTCGGAAGTGTTGTCATTTCTGACTTCGTAACCAAGACATTCTTTTTAAAACTTTAAGTTCTCTTCCTCTAAGACTTTTTATTTTTTCTCTAAGACTTTTTTTTTTTTTTTTCTCTAAGACTTTTTTTTTCTCTCTAAGACTTTATTTTTATTAAATTAGAAATGGTTGTTTATTGTATGTTGTCTATGTATATATTGTAAATAGTTTAGTTTTAAGATCTTTTAGGTTAATTTTCTATTAATTAGTTTATATAAGTCTCTATAAGTGTATTTTTTTTTTAATTTATTTTATTTTTATTTTTTTTTAGTGTAGGTCACTATATAATTCAAATAGATCTCTTTATATGTTTATTTTATTTTTCATTTATTTTTCTTATTCTATTGAGTTATGGATCTCGATAGAACATTGTCATGCGATGAATCAGGGGAAGAGACGCCTTTCTCTGAAATAAGCGAATCAGACTCGAAGTATTTAACGCGACGCCAAAAACGCCACAGGAACAATACTGGGTCCGGAGGAAATTCTCCTAACAAAAAAAAAAATAAATCGGCCAAGTCCAAGCAACAGCCAAATACATTACAATCACCACCAAAAACTCGCAGCACCACTGCAGCCAACCAACATGAAACAACAGCGCCATCTACTTCGGCCGCTCCGTCTCCTACTAATGTACCTCCTTCATCTATCGTTAGCCATGCCGCTACAGTCAACACTGCAAATACAGTTCCGGGACCTCAAGGAGTTTCCGATCCCGAGCCACCTCCAATATTTGTAACAAATATTAGTAATTTTTTGTCGTTCGGTAAAGAAATCGCCAATCTAATCGGACAACCAAACTTCCAATGTTTCTCCCGATCAAACGACATAAAAATAAACACATACACGAAAGAAAATTACAAGAAACTCGTGAGTTATTTGAGCTCAAAAAACTACGACTTTCATTGTTATCAACTCAAACAAGAAAAATCATATCGCGTGGTTTTACGCGGACTCCATTCATCCACCCCAACTGAAGCCATTAAAGAAGGCCTGGAAGAAATTGGACACCACGTAAGGAACATTTCTTCAGTGACACACCATACACAAAAATACCCCTTGCCACTATTCTTCGTAGACCTCGAACCAGCCAGAAACAATCCAGAAATATTTCAGGTGAGAAGACTGGTCTACTCATCTGTACGATTCGAAGAGCCTAGGGTAAAGACGACAATTGTTCAGTGTACCAAATGCCAAACCTTAGGACACACGAAGTCCTACTGTTATCACCCACCTAGGTGTGTCAAGTGTGCCGGCCCACATGAATCTGAAACGTGCCAGAAAGCTCGAGATGAGCCAGCTCAGTGTGCTCTTTGCGGTGAAGGTCACCCAGCCAGCTACCGGGGTTGTACAGTCTACAAAACCAATCTTCGACAAAGATCTCACTACATTAATGTAAAAAGAGATGACCAAGAGACACGCACCCAGGGACCAGAGTTGAACAATTTGTCTGCCTTCCCTCAACTTCAGAAGCCTGCAACTACCTTCGCTCAACAGCAGACTACCACATCTACAGTCAGGGATTCTACTGCTGAAACCAGAAAAACTTTCCCCGACGTCACCACCATAAAGAAGAAACAGACTACTATTCAGGCGCCTCCAAACTCCCAAATTAGGCCTCCAGCCTCCCACCCTAAACCACAAGCTTCCCGTCAACCGATCCTTCCCCATAATCTGCCCTTACGTGTCAAACTACCCCCAGAGCACTCTAACAAAATTCCAGAACTACCTTCTCTTCCTCCTAGTCAACCAAAGCCTCAACCTCCAGTGACCCAGAGGACTGAACACCCTCGTACCCCACGGCGGGCTCAGCACTCAGCCAACACTCCTGATCAAATAAGTTATCCTTCCTACGACGCTTATCCACATCCGTTTTCCAACCCAGATCTATCCAACATTTACTCCATTCTAAATTCCTTTCTCTCAGATCTTAGAGATACCATCCAACCGCTTATCAATCTTCTAACTAGAGTCCTTTCCCAAATCCCATTCAATCCCCCACTATGAGCGTAAAGCCCCTAACTATCCTCTTGTGGAATGCTAATGGCCTGCATAACTATCATGACGAACTGGACGTATTTCTACACGACAAACACATAGATATAGCACTATTGACGGAAACACACTTCACACGACGATCACATTTTTACATACGTGACTACATCACTTATAGATCAGACCACCCAGACAATACTTCCCATGCCGGGTCATGTATCCTCATTCATAAATCCTTACCTCATTCCTTTATTCCTTCTACTCTTTCTGACGCCATACAATCAACCTCAGTATCCATTTCAACTCGTCCTTTCCATCTTACAATTTCAGCTGTATACTGCCCTCCTGGTAACTCCCTCTCCTATAGTCAACTTGAAACCCTGTTCAGATCCCTAGGACCGCGCTTTATTGCTGGAGGAGACTACAATGCGAAACATCAGCGATGGGGTTGCCGAACATCCAACTCCCGTGGCAATCTCCTTTCTCGAGTCTCCACCACCCATTGTTATACAATCCTTTCGCCAATGAACCCGACATACTGGCCTACATCCCTCAAAAAACGTCCTGATATCCTAGACATATTTGTTTCCTCTCAGATATCTTCTTCCCAATCCACAATCAAATCCCTAAATGACCTGTCATCCGATCATAGTCCGGTTCTGCTTTCCTTGCATTCAAGCCTTGTTCCTAAGCCCACCATTCCCACTCTGATTACAGGACGAGTAGACTGGGACGGATTCAGATATGACTTGGAAAACAAACTTGACTTAAAAATACCACTAAAGACTAAACATGATATTGATAAAGCTGTTGAAAAACTGACTGACTCAATCAGCAGTAGTATACTTGACAACACTACAACCATTAACACTACTAACTGACAGGAGACTATCCTGCCACAGCACATTCGAATCTTATTAAGGGAAAAACGCAGAGCAAGATCGAAGTGGCATAGGACTAGATACCCTTCAGACAAAACTTATTATAACAAACTTACTAACAGACTAAAATCAGAAATCAGAAAAGTTAAAATTCAAAACTTACTCAACTTTACTGAAAAACTAACTATTACAGACAGATCGTTATGGATGACCACAAAAAAGTTACTGAAGTACAAAGAATGTAATCATCCACTCCTAACTGAATCCCATATCTGGACAAGATCTGATGAAGAAAAGGCCCAGATATTCGGTCAGCACCTTTTTAAAACCTTTAATCCACATCCAGATATTCATAATCCCGGTCACATTAAGTTTATAGAAGCAGAACTAGATATCCCACTCCAAATGGTTCTTCCTCCTAAAGCGTTCCATCCTACTGAAATATCTAACATCATCCAGAGTTTACCATCCCGCAAAGCTCCTGGACATGATCTTATAACTTCCCATATTTTAAAACTCCTTCCTCGAAAAGCTATCCTATATCTTACTTACATATATAATTCCGTACTCCGTTCCACATACTTTCCTGCTTCCTGGAAATTATCCATTGTCAAAATGATACCCAAACCTAAGAAACCGCCTGAAAATCCATCTTCTTACCGTCCCATCTCACTTTTACCAATCATGGGTAAAATCTAGATACTAATTCCATAATTCCTGATCACCAGTTTGGATTCAGAACGTCCCACTCCACTATCCAGCAATGCCATCGTGTGGTGGACGTTGTCTCGTCTGCATTAGAGCGCGGGTTGTACTGCACGGGAGCATTCCTCGACGTAGAGCAAGCCTTTGACCGAGTCTGGCACCCAGGATTGCTTTACAAACTCCGCAATTTCCTTCCCCCTACATATTTCCTTATCATCAAGTCCTACCTCACCGACAGATCCTTCAAAGTAAATCATAATAATTCCTATTCATCCATTTTTAATCAGTTTGCTGGTGTTCCTCAAGGTAGTATCCTGGGACCTATTCTTTTCACAGTTTATACAGCTGATATCCCATCCCATCCTAACACTTTCCTTTCTACCTACGCTGATGACACTTGTGTGTTATCAGTCAATACTGATCCAACTATTGCCTCTCAAACTCTCCAATCCCACATCAGAGACCTTGAAGTGTGGTGTCAGAACTGGAGAATTAAAATAAATGCCAACAAATCCAACCAAATTACCATTACCCTTCGTCGTAAACCTATGACATCCTGCCCTACTGTTTCCTTCAATAATACTCCTCTTGTCCCGGTTGAACAGATCCGATATCTAGGACTGCACCTTGACAAACGTCTCACTTGGAACCCTCATACAAGACTTAAACGACAAGAAACTGCTCGACGTTTTCGACTACTTCAACACTTACTAGACAAACGTTCTAATCTTCCACTTAACTACAAAAGACTCATCTACATGACTATCATAAGGCCGATATGGACTTACGGAGTAGAGCTTTGGGGCTCTACTAAACCATCGAATTCTTCCCGTATCCAATCCCTACAATCCAAAATCCTTCGTAAAATCCTCAATGCTCCTTACTTTGTCACGAATACACTAATCCATAAAGATCTTAATGTTCCGTATGTTGCTGATTTGGCCCGATCTAGATACCATTCCTTTCATGGCAAACTCCATTCCCACCCTAATCCTCTAGTTTCAAACCTTTCTTCCTCTTCGATTCCTGACAATCCTCCGAGGCGTCTGAAAAGGAGATGGCCCCGAGACCTTCTAGTTTAAATCATTTTTAGAGTGCTTCCATTGGGAAGCTTCTCTACATGTGTTTCATGCCTTTATATATTTCATCTAATTTACTAGTTGTATTCCTGTATACAGTTGTAAATTCCAATAAATAATAATAAAAAAAAAAAAAAAAATTGATGGGTTTAGCACAATAGCACAAATAGCAAGCTATAGCAAACGTAGTGAGTACTCCTATAATATTATATATCACGATTTTTTGAGGCATATTAACTTTCCTAAATTCTTGAGCTTTCCAAAGGTATATTATACGCCTATGTTACTACTTATATTTCAGGAGTAATATTTTGAAAAAAAGCTAAATTGCAATGTATTTCGGTTACAAACCTTCAGGAATGAAGGCCTAAATGATGGTGAGAACCGTATCCAAATCCGTCTTGTGTTTTAAAAGAAGGTCGCAGGAACGAAAATCGCGTTATCATTTTATATACATATATAGAGATAACTAAAGCATTGCCTAGCACAGTGTTGGTAAGATTTATTCTCTAAACCGACTATACAGATAGTTTCTTAGTATTGGGTTGTAAGAAAAGTTTGTAGTGTTTTTACTAGCGATTTCAATAAAAACTGCAGACTCTTGTAAATATGTTTAATCAATTATACGTATATTACCTATTTTGATATAGTGCGTGTTACCATCTCTTAAGTAATTTAATCCCGTCCGAAATTAAGTAAACATTTCCGGTTCTGAACCTAGCAGACTACTTACTTTCGGCGGTACTTTCTCCTAAGGCGTCATCGCCATTACACTCCAAATTTTGCTTGTGCAGCGGATTTTTATTTTCCGAAATGAAAGAATCATTTAAAGAAAAATATTTTATTGTTATTTACAACTGTATATTATAATACAACAAGTAAATATGCTGCTTATTGATAAAATACATGAAAAAAAAGTGAGGAGAAACTGCCCATTGGTAGCACTATAGAATAGAATCATTAAATGAAGAAAGTGGATTTTTTCCACTTCCTTTTTGAACAAGCAAAATACCAATGTATTATAAAGATTAAATGAATGGGTCAAGTGCAAAATCTTATACTTTAATTACACAAGTAGTTTGAAGTTTGTTCTACCTAACACATTTAGCTGTGGAGTACCCATTTTTCCAATCAAACAGAAAATGGTATCATAAGTATCAAAATATTAATTTAAAAAAATTATTCATTAATTTCGTTAAATATATATTTATTGGTATTTACAACTGCATAATAAAATACATCTAGTAAATGTGATACAAGATTATACTGTCATAATTCACATCTAGAGATATTACCCATTGGCAGATCTCCAAATCTATGCTAAACCAGAAGGTCTCGGGTCACCTACTTTTCAGACGCCTCGGAGGATTATCAGTGATAGTAGAGGTAGAAATTTTTGGAGCTAGTGGATTAGAATTTGTCATAAAGAATTAGATGTCTTAGTAGAGCCCAAAAGCTCTACTCCGTAAGTCCATATCGGCCTTATGATAGTCATAAAGATGTGTCTTTTGTAGTTAAGTTGAAAGTTTGAGCGTTTTCCTTGTAAGTGTTGGAGTATTCGAAAACGTCGGGCAGTTTCTTACCGTCTTAGTCTTGTGAGAGTATAATTCATTAATTAAAACTGTTTTAAGCTCACACAACACATTGGGTACTTTTAATTCAAATATTATAAATGTTTTCAAAAATAACAATTAAAAAAAAAAAAATAAAATAATATTTTATTAGCTAATGTTAACACGTTGCTTCTGAAATAAAGAGAGGAAGAAGTAGAAGAGAGGGTGCGGGAAAAAAAAATCATAGGCAAGTTTCCGGAAATTAATTTCGTAAAGATTTAAAAAAAAAAACAATACAGTTTCCAATCAAATCAAGGTTCGCTCCCTTTTTAATAAATTTTATGGAATTTTTTCCACGATGATGGTTATTAGATTAATGCATATTTTTTATCCTGTAGAAGGTTTACAGTCTATGTTGAAAATTAAATTAGTTAATGATTAGGGTTCACTACGTTTTTATTAAATATGGACATTGCATAATACTAAGTGACAATGTTACCTTTTTTTTTTTTTTTAATGCACCCTATAGATATACCATTAATTTAGGAATAATTTGGAATTCGTAGAAGAATACTTATTAGAGTAATAATTTTCGTATCACTTTAGTACCTTATACAATTCTGTTTTTTTTTTTTTTTTATTTACAAAAATATATTTACCATACAATATCTACAAGAATAAGTCTTATTGTTGTATATTAGAGATACATATGTGACTTAATATTTACATACTAAATTTTTAAAAATAAATAAATAAAAATCTTTTAGGCTGTCTAATTAATCAATATTAAATTCCCATGCAAAGTCCTCTTCAAAGCACAGATAACATGACCCTCACATAAAACATTGATAATCATTAAGGTTTAGTAGCTCGAAAACATGTTATTTTTTATACCAATTACTTTGATCTATTAAAAATACATAATATAATCCATTGAGCTGGGTGATAATGATTTAGGGCATTATTGATATTTAAAAAACTGTAAATACTTGCAAATCCTTCAATTAAACTTGCAAATACTTTCTGAAATATATCAATGCCACTTTTTTTCTGAGATGGTCAAGCAGCCAAATATTTTTCGAATTAATTTGTTTTTGTACATTAAGAAAACCAAACTCGCTAATGTACTTAGCTTAGGGGTTTCAATCGAATATATTAATAGTAGCAACAACGAGAATCTAGGTTCGAACGAATTCTCATGTTTGGACCGATCCAGAACATAAGTTTAGACAGCTATAGGGAGTATTTATTCTTGAATAATAAAGAACATGTTAATAGAAACATGTTTAGAGCTATTCAACATTAATCTGGCGAAATTCATCTTATTTCAATATTTTTATGTGTCTATTTTATATCCTTACAGCTGATTCTAAAGTTAATATGTTGGCGTTAATTCGTTTAACGTCACTTCTATGTTACTATGGCTAATAGGACGTAAGTTAATACGTTGAATAGCATTACCTTCACTCCGATTAATTGATGAATTTTAGATTAAACTTTTTTTTTTATTATACTTTTAGGCAATCCCGTTGCTGAGGGGCTAGCGCGCTAGTCTATCATGCTAAAAGTTGTGAGTTCGAATCATAGTCCTCGCGGGGCTTTTATAAGGATGTAATTAAACGGGGATTCCCTTACAGCCTCTCCCCCCGGGTATGTGGGACCTGTCAGCCAAATATTGACCACTCACAAAATTAGGTGTAGGGAGTGATTACCCTACACTACAAAATACACCCAGGAAATTACACTGCGAGGCCCAGGGCCTACACGGCCTGTCGCGCCACTGGAGAACACAATTTTTTCCAACTCATATCTATATCCTGTATATATATTATGTTAGCATTTTCCTTGTGACAAAACCAGCTCTCAGATCAAGAACAGAATCTTTTTCTTGGAACTATTTTTCTATGACATATCTTTCAATGTAAGTAACATCTACGGTTCTCAATCTATAGTTACCGAACCCAAAGATATTTATATATAAAGAATTACCACAAAAAAACTCATTGAAGTCGAAATAGTTAAATTTTAATGAGCAATAATTCTGGTCAAATGATTGGTAACCCACACTGATATCAACCACATCCAGCTTTTTCACATGGGGGTTCTCTCAATTCATATAAATTAGTTATAAAAACTAGCGCTAATCAACATTTTATATATACTTTAATAAGCAAATAAACATTATACAAACATTAATCTATCGATTTATCACCTCCAAAGAATAATAGATCCGCAATTCAGCGTAGTGCAACTTCCTTAATTCTATAGAAGACACATTCCTTTATAGACGAATATGTTATTCTCGAAGTTCTTAAGACACTATTTTCCTTTTTAAGTCAGAAGCAAGCATTTTTCTTTTTTATGACAGTATATAATTGTAAAAGGAAAGGAGTAACTTTTATAATTAACAAGATCCGTGAACTAAGCAATTCTTAACAGAAACGTAATTATTATTTATTGCCTTTCATCTCAATTATTTCCTTGTTTTGTTTTTTTCTAAATATCACGAATTTTGTAATTATTTAGTATAAATTCCATCTTATCCGTAATCCAGTTGATATGTAATTTATGCTTCATGCGGCTTTCCGTTTTTAAGTCATATTAAACATACACATAAAACAAGAGATTCGAAATAACACTCTCAGAAAATTAAACCTCACAAGCGTCTAATCCTCAATGACGATCGGATCCTTGGACCGAAACAATGGAGAGATGCAACATATTTAAATAACATTTAAAGTATTATTGTTTTTGACAAGCGGGAGGTGAGCGGAAAAGTACTTTTAAATGTTGGGAAAAGTTATTTTCTTGATGGGTTATTGATCGGACTTCGTGTCGGTCTGTCATCCGTTCTTCTCCGCCCGTCAATTTCACCGCGTACACCGCTTCCGTCCATCAAACCTAATGAAATATGACGGCTTCATGCATTTCGGATTTAGTTTTTTTCGTAGTTAGTTTTTCCTAGATACGTGTCGGAATAATGGAACATTTCCATGAATTAATTTTTTTTTTGATTCATACAGGGAATTCATTCTAGACGGACTTCCAAAGATCTGACAGATATGTTCTATTTATCTTAAAAGTGTGCTATAATACTTCCAAAAGTGAAATTAGTAGTAATAAATAAATATAAATATATATATATATATATATATATATATATATATATATATATATATATATATATATATATATAACAAATATGAAACATAAACTGTAATTTCTCAGAATTAATGTTTCTCTTGATGATGATGAGCCTGTGAGAATAATATTACGCTATATAATTAGTAATTTACAATAATATATCTCTAAATAAAATTGGATTTGACAGGTACCCCACGTGTATGTGGAAGATTTATCTCTGTTCTAATTATAGACAATTTTCATTGTGTATTTTATTGAGACCTGCAGACAAGAGTAAAAAGCAGTTGCTACCATGGCAGAGGAAACATGGAGAGGGGAAAGAAGAAAGAAAATAAAACTAAATAAACTGTCCACCTAATACCTACATACTATCCATTGTAATTATATAATTCAATAGTCAATACAGCAATTTTCCATTCATTTTTCCATTATATACAGTCAACTAGCTCTAAAAAAACAGCGCAACCACTCAAAGGAGTTTTATTGGTAATATCCGAACAGAAGAGGAATGCTAATAAAACAATACAACTAGAATTAGATGGGTAGCGTGACCAATTTTGACGATAGTTAAATTTTGACATTAATTTGTCCATGAGACAAGAGAGAAATGCTTTATTTATTTGGCAATGCTCCCCAAATACATCGAGTTGCTTATATAAAACAGCCTACTTCATCAATCCCTTGGACATATTTCACATACCATTACATTTGTTTTTCCTATTCTAAAAAATTTATAATATTTACTATTTTTTTTCACTTTTAGGTATTTACATTTCTTTTATTTTACTCCTCTCTACCACTATATTTGAAATTTAGTCCTCTGGTGCGCGCATTACATAATCGAAATATAATCAAATTCACCATTTAATTCCCATACAGGCGATGTTGGATAATCCCCAGGAAGTCCAAAATCACGTTTTCTGATAACACCACTATATCTTTGATGCCGACACCCAGGTCTTAAAAAAATATCCTTGTGCTTCCAGAGATCGCTCCGCGAGACCCAAACCATAGACCTCTAACGGAGAACTGTCTCTCGCCAAAGGTCTCGCGGAACTTTCCTTTTAGGAAAGGGGTGTATTTCTCGCAGATGGCTCTCTTAAAAGAGAAAGGAATGTAGACATAAAGTGCAGAAGTAATAAAGCACAGATAAAATACATTAATTATATAAAACGTGAATAAATAAGATCTAAATGTGAATGGACGTTCTTAGAGACTAGCTAAAGCAGTTTTTTTCCTGTTGTACAAAACAGGTACTAATAAGTACGTAGGTGCAATATATTCATGTGTTTTTTTTGTTTTTTTTAGAATATGACAAAGACGTAATCCTTATAAACCTGTATTCAATCGCAATTTAAACATGTCGGTCAAAGTTTAAATTTAGCCAGTAGACAAACACATAATAATATTTGGGACAGACATTCATAAGTTTCTCTAAAAGAGGAACATTGATTTGGGATTTGAGGGGATAATATGAAACACGGAGGAGAATTTTAATAAATGTACATATGGAAAGGATTTGGCTAAGCCTAGGATTAAACATGGACATCCGGTTAGGAGCTGACAGACGTAGAGAGCTATCTAATAGGAAGGGATCATGGTCAGATGCTATCGGATCTTGTTGGCTTATTGGCGAGATTGGAAGAAGCGCCATGTTGCTGACTCCACTCGCTCGAGAACTTAAGTCTCCACCGGTCCAATCTCCTTTCCAATCAACAAAACTCCTTCACTTCTTTTTTCTTATTTTTTTGCGTCAGCTGGCCCTAATAGTTTTTCGCTGTTCTCCAGAAATATTGTAGAAGCCAGTTTGACAACCTATACAGAACCGACGGCTTGTAGTTAATAACTATAAAAAAACAAAACAACGATGTGTATGAATCTGTCATAATTTTTTTTATTTATTAAAATGTTCTAGTATATTATAACGGTAGGGAAGGTTAGATAAATGTGTTTTTATCATCAGAAGTTAATAGAATGTAACGGTAGATATCAGCAAATCTGAACTTACGAACTGAATCTTATATACAATACATCTCAAATAATTCTCACAGTCTAGCACAGTTAACTCAAGATTCTAACGGAGCTGAATTTCAACAAATGTGATGTGTTAGCCATTAGTGGTGCATATCCTAAAATTTTGTATGAAATAGTAATTTTTTTTTATTATATTTTATTGATATTCGCAACATTGAAACATTGTTGACACCACATTGATATTGCACCCATGCGAAGCAAGGGTGAGTCACTATTTTGATTATAAACTCTTCCTATAAACTACTTTTAATATATATATATATATATATATATATATATATATATATATATATATATATATATATATATATATATATATATATATATATATATATATATATATATATATATAATGATATATCGATTCTTGGTTTCCTCGAACTCCTTCTAAGCCACTGGACGGATTATCAGTAAAATACATAGGTATAAATTTTTTCTTCAGATGAGAAGGTTTAATTATCTTTCCTGCAATATAAGAAGTGGTATATACGTGTAATATACTGCAGAAAGCGGCAGATTTTAGAAAGATAATACCCAATAAAAGAAATCGTATAAGTTACTACTAAGTTTTTGTGTTCACATAAAATAATGAACATTTGTTATTGCTAAATAGAGAGCTTATGATCGTATCTTTCAAGTTATATTCTTTCATTCAGTAGGTTTTAAAAGATTTTAGAAACAATATTACGTACCAAAATATAACGAATTTGTTAAAATAAATGGTAAGTTGTTATAAATCTATAAACTAACATTTTTATAAATTATTCTAACTTATTATTATTTTATTATACTTTTTATTATTTTATCATGAATAATTTTATACTTATTATTTTGAATTTTTCCCTAATTTTTGTAAGTGAATCCCCATTTTTCTACATCATTTTAAAAGCCCTGCCGGGACTGGGATTCGAACTCACAACCATAGCATGAGGGGCCAGCGCGCTAGCCACTCAGCCACGTGCTCTCATTAAATATACCTTTACAATCTGTAAAACTATGAACTGTTATTAGTAATACCTTTGAAATAGCAATATTTTACGTAGGCAAACATCACCATTGTTGTGGATTGCCTGTCTCAATAAAATAAATAAGTATTATAATTAAATAAATAAATATTATATTATAATAGGTAAAAACTAAATTTACTAAACACAGACATTTAAAATTTATTTTGGATATCTTATTAAGTAGTAATAAACCTAACAGGATAGGAACCTTTGTTATATCTATAGTTTTTGAAAAAATAAATTGCAAGCAAGCTTTATTTACATGGGAAAATTTAATTTCCTGTCATTTATACTTCACTTTAAAACAACAAACACATTAACTGTACCATTTTTGATACATGTTTCTCATTTCTGTAAATAATAAAGATATTTTCTCGTTTATTACACCTATCATTACGATGCATTAAAACTCTTGAAGCAATAGACTTTTTTCAACAAAAATTTATTCAAATCGCACCCCTGCCAAGCAGAGGACATTGTACTTGAAAAAAAAAAATAATAAGTAAAAGACACGACACATAACACATTTTAGAACGGTAAAGTTTAGAAACTAAAATTTTATTCTCAGAAGTTATGAATTTTCGTTTTCTACGTGAATGCTATTTTCTGACTTCTATGGATTTGTACACATTATACAGAAAAGCATTGTTACACGCTCAGAAGACTCAGTGAGCTGTAAGTGATTGATCAGTGTGACCTCAAGGGACGGAACCAACAGGTCAGGTGGTGTGAGCGCCACTACCTCTTGTACCTTGTCAAGTCTTGTCACCTTTAATAAACCAGATTAATTAATTGTTGACCGTGCCTATCTACCGATCCGCATTCCGCGAAAAGTCACGGCATAAGGTCATTGGATGAAGGTCTTTAAATGTTCTTTTCCTCATGATTATATAGACTAGGGACAGAAAATGAGGAAAAAGTAGGTAGTCGAACTAAAAGAAGAAAATTAAGTAAAGAAAATTCAAAATTGGGTAATTGGTTTACTGCATTGCACTTCCGCATTGTGGCCATATTATATGCAAGTCAATGAACAGTATGCAGCCTTTTTTATAAGTCGCGTGATTGCTTCGGCTTCAGAAAATATGCCTGATTAAACCGATAAGTTTTATCTTACATAATTCTATAAACATATAAAGTAATAAAGTTTTTATAACAACACTATTCTACACACGCGATCATGAGGGGTTTTTAATCAATCATTTCTAGATAGTACATCACACTATCGATTCACAAATTGAACTACGAGATGATTAATACTATATGGTTTGCAATATAGTCAATATTCATGAAAATTATATGTTAACCCGTAAAAGTTACGATCTGTTAATGAAGTATTCTAAATACGACCAAAAATATTATGATATTTTTTAATCATGATCAAGAAAAAAAATCTATATATGTTAAAAACCAACATGAGTATAATAAATAACATATTTAAATTTGTTATTTAAAATACCAATACAATTTTAATATAAAGTTTATTCATCGTGGAAATTCACAATATTCTCAAATCCCTTCAAGGCTTTTGAACTATGAATGTCAAAGGCGTTTTTGAGAAAAAGACCTATATTCAACCCATTACTCGTTTTGCCTTAATAATGGGCATGTTTAATTTCTTTATACTTTCTTTGTTTATTGTTCAAAAATATTAGGATACATCGCCAGTTTCATTTCTGGCACTTCGAAGATTAATTATGAGTTAACTGCAACAGTATGAACAAACTAGCAGGTTGAACTTGACTAAATTTGGAATATTCTTGATAACTTCACTGACACACCGAGAAAGACCATTGAGAATAAATAACATAAGCTTAAGATTTAAGCACATGTCATGCATGCACATTTATCAATTACTATAGCCCGCCTATTTCTTCTTTTGATTATTGCTAGTAGAGTGAAATTAATTTAAAAAAAAAGAACAATATAACTAGTCTACAATATTCAGAGTTCTATTGTGGTAGAAGAAGGTGTGTATATAAGAAATTTTATGGCAGAACTAAAAAAAAAAAAAAAAAAAAAAAATAGATTTTCCATAAAATTTGTGGGATAGATTTCTCTGACCTTTACAATTTGCAAGTTCTCAATTAGTGAATAATTAATGATTTCTTGTATTACCTTCGTTAGAGCTAGAGAACGTCCTGGTGAAACATAATTAATTTAGTAACAGCAGGATCTTGTTAAATATTAAATATCCCAGTTTAATTATTCCAGAAAATCCTTGATGGTTTAAGGTAAAATTTTAAATGTAGATTATTTCAAAGATATAACAGAACCATTAGAGGAATCATCGGATAAGGAAAATAAGTCGTATAATGGTCTTCGGAAAAGTTCATTTAAAAATTAATTAATTATTAAGTTTATTCTTGCAAGAAATTATCTATTTAATAATAATAGAGTTGTCATCAGAAAGTTAGCCGAGTAATAGAACTTAGATAAAATTGTATGCCAAGAATCTTATCTTAAAAAATGTACCCATTGATATCAATTAGTAGAGACAAAAAAAATAACTACACTTTTTTGTGTGCTTGACATATTTGTGGCACCACGAAGAAACATTCTTCTCATAAACACATCTACGAACTTTAAACATATATCATACCCTGTTTGTAGCTAATTAAAATTGAATTTGTTTAGTATCTATTAAGCTATATATACTTGGTGATTATTTTAATAATTTTGCAATAATAGCTATAAATCGTTAGAAGTATTTACAATTAAATTATTCATGATAATAACATCATTTTTTAGAAAAAAAATCATAGGAAGAAGTGCTTTGTTTTTAATTTATCTTTGAGACAAAATTTATACTGATATTTTAAGAAATATTTTTCTATACAAAAATAAAAAAGGTATGGCCAAAACAATTATAATCATTATACATCGAGCTCTCCGTTAATCTTGAGGAAAAATTATATAAATATCCTTCTGTCATATTTTGTTAATATCTTAGATCTTAAAATTATTCTTATTTTAACCAGCTGAGCTTTCTATTATTAATAATTGAACAAACCTTCTTTGCCACTCTTCAGCTCATTCCAAGAAATATATTATGTGAAAATATATATTTTTTATAATATTGAATTATATAACAAACATAGTAAATGGTATTGTAATATTATACAAATCTTGACTTGTTTATCTGATGAGATCAATTAGTATTAGTCATATAACTATCTTTTAAAATAATTTAATAAATAATAATACTTGAGAAGTTTTCCTACATTTCAAGAAATTACCTCCTCATCAGTGTCAGCACTTATTCGAAAACGCATGTTAAATTATATTTTATAATCATTATTTATGTTATTTCGTTGATTTTTATATATTTTTAATGTGAGAAAATAGAGAATGAAAATCGTAAAAATTTACAAAATTATATAAATAATGAATATAGCAAATAATTTTAAAAGTGTTTTTTAAGTATTATGAAGTTATGATAGGTGTGGCCTGGTGATTAGGGTATTAAATCCTAGGTTCGAATCCCGGCTGAAGCAG
The DNA here is from genome assembly GCA_023052935.1 of Piezodorus guildinii. Taxonomy (NCBI): domain Eukaryota; kingdom Metazoa; phylum Arthropoda; class Insecta; order Hemiptera; family Pentatomidae; genus Piezodorus; species Piezodorus guildinii. The sequence goes on along the minus strand of CM041292.1, from coordinate 169,011,247 downwards.
AATTATTTATCCTATTATTGCCGTGGAGTATCCCTGGGGTATGGAGATCCTTTGTGGGTTGTAAAGGTATGGGATTTTTTTTTTAAATATTGACCTTTATGGCAAATCAAAGAAAGGAAAAAGTTTTAATAATTATTATTGATTAATAATTAAATAAATAATATTAAGAGACGGTTCTATTGATAAATTTATTAATCTATACTTTTTCTTTGAATATGGACTAAAAGTTCTAAATGAAGGAAAAAAGTGATATGATAATGAAGCAAACGTTTGAAAAACAGACTGACAAAAAAGTAAATATTATTTCAGAATATGTCCGATAGTTGTACGCTAAAAATCGGAACTTGTCAAAAGAAACATGATTTTTTCTATTTTAAATTTTGTTTCTATTTTTGTTTTAAAAATAGGAAAATGGACACATTTCACTAGCACATTTGAGTAACATAAGCCATGAGAACAATACCAAATAATATCCTATTCATTAAGATTTGAATATATCAAATTATCAAAGAATAAAAAAATGAAAAATTCGCCAACTACCAAACATTGGTTCATTAGTTTAAATCAGTTTGTTTTGCTTTTTTAAGCACAATATATTTGTTCATAAACAATATTTTTTTCTGTAAATAAACGTAATCCCCAGTACCTAGAAATAAATTTGTAGGTGAATATTTTAAGAGGAAAAGTTGGGGAGAAGCTACTAGGGGATCGCTGAGCCCAGGGTGTGAGAAATGGATCCCATGGGACTCATCTGTAACGCCTGCCTTCTCTTACATTTTTAGTTTTGTTAGATTTAACTAATTACAAAAATGCTGGATCTCTAAACCAGATTTTTTTTTTTTTTAATTAAAGCTGATATCACCGTTTATGAGGGAGCATATGCTGTGCAGCTAATCTGAAGAATTCGTGATCAGATCGGTTTGTCCAATAACCGATAAGATTCAGCAGCTATTTACCGAATAACACTCTGAACGGATTTCTTCTTACGATATTCCTTATCGTACTAATCAAGAATTATTATCTAGTTACTTTATAGTAAAGAAAATATTTGGTTTTAGACATTTTCATTCTGAATATAATAAACAACAAGGGACAGCCATCGTAAAATACTTACTACAACTAAACTTTTCCAAATATTAGTTATATGAAACAAAGAAGCTAACCTTATATAAAATAAATAGGTAATTCGATACAATTATTATAAGCTTTTCCAAACATTATATGAAATAAAAAGCTATTTTGTAGCTGATGCAATATAACGCAATTTATCAATAAGTAACATTTTGTACAAAGTTTATAATAATCAGACACTATGTGACTTGGCATAACTTTTTATTTATTTTTTTTTTTTTTTTACATTTTGTTGATATTTACACATCTGTAATTATACTAAATACAACAAGGAAATGGCCAAATTAGAGAAAATACTAAACTACAATTTAATAAAATAGTCATTTATCTTGAGATCTTAGACAGTCTTCTTAACAAAAATAACGTAATTATTGTTGTTAGCAACGCCATTGTTGTTATGTCAATCAGCGCCACGAGTGTTAAGAATCAGAACTAAAAACTTTCAAAGAAGCTGCTAATCCCTAGCTTTATTACATTATGGCTAGCCGTATTGAATGACGCAAAGCACAGAATACATTCCAGCGGTTTTAATCAGTCGCAATCCATCCGGCTAATCGTTGACCCGCTGTATTTCAAAACAACCCTCTTTTAGATGTAATGCAATACGGCGGATTATAGAATCCGACTGCGATATGTCCATAAAGGGATATTTGTTGAGAAACAAAGGACGATAATTTAATAATACAGGAATGTTAAACAAAGGGATAGAGCATAATGGTATACCTCAAATAAGCCGATATGTAATTCTACGGCATACACCGTTAGTTGGGAACAGTTGGTTAAACTTCACTTTATTCATAGAAGTCTCATTATGGGATATCATGGCGTTGATCCCTTCTCAGAACCAGATTAAGGGAATTGAGTTACAGAGCTGCCTTCCACGCAGGATCTCTACAATAATAGGCGTGAGACAATGGACTTCCCATATCACTAAACGATATGATTCTGAGTTGCAATCTATAACATGTTGATAGAAAGCAGGAAACCTCTCCCCTGAATGTACGAAACTAAACCGTAGTTGCTATAGAGAGAAATTCGGTATAAAGCACTGACACATCGTAAACTTATGCGTACCTTCGGGTAATAGAAGGACAAATATTTGTGACGTACAAATCATATTTGTATTTGTATTTTGTGTAAAAATAAAACTAGAGGGTAAGAAAAAGAAAAAAAAAAAAAACTTATGCGAGATGCTTTCTCAAGTATGCCTTAATAATAGGCATATGACATTATTCCTTGATCATGTACGTAGCATCAAGGTAAGGGAAGTTTTGAAATTCAATATCACCCTAACGTCAAGACGAAAATTCCTCTAAAAACAAATGAGTGAACCTTCTGTACTCTTTTAATACAAATCTTTAAAACTAAACACTTTTCTTCTTGTTTATTGAATTATATTACAATTTGTCAATTAGGAAATTTATAATAGTGCTCATGTACAACATTCATTAATGCGTATTGTATGCACCAAAGTGAATCTCTATAGACTTATGCCTCACATATTTGTGTTTCAGCGAAAAGAGTGACATTCAAAAACTACAAATACTTTAAGATTCATAAATGCAGCTCCATGTTAAGTAAACAACAAAATCCAGTATTTTAATTCAATCTTTCAATTAGGAAATTTTTTTATTTTTATTTTATACGCTATCTACCTCTACCCTACATAAATGTGAATTGTATGTACCAAGGTGAACCTATGCCTTACAGATTTGTGTGTCAGCGAAAAGAGTGACTTTCAAAAACTAAACATACTTTAGAGTTCATAAATGCAGCTCTATGGTACTTAAACTACAAAATCCTCCATTATGATTAATAATCGAAGTACCCTTCATTCACGTTTCACAGGAAACTTAATAGACATAACAAAAAACGCATACCAACACGACAGTATAATGAGAAGATGGCCTCGGGATATATTTACTTTAATAAACATCGAAGTACTACCACTAGGTAGTTTCTTCACAAGCCTTTTACGTCTTTTATTATAATTCACCACTTTTACTTATTGTACGAGGCATGTTTTTTAAGTAGTAACGTATTTGAATTAAAAAAAGACGTTCAAAGATATCATGAAAGCCTGTACCTTAATCTACTTTTCTTCATAATTTCCATGAATTTTGAGGCACTTGTCATAACGCGGCACCAGTTTTTGAATACCCTCCTCAAAAAATGCTGCCACCTCAATTGTTAACCACTGCATCACAAATGTTTTGACTTCGTTATCGTCTTAAAAAGACGTGGCAAATTGAGTAAGGGTATCGTTTTGCTGCATGACAATGCCCATCCACATGTTGCTAATCGGACCAAAGATCTCATTAAATCATTTAAATGGGAAACTCTAGATCATCCTCCATAAAAGCCCTGATCTGGCGCCCAGCGACTAGCATTTGTTTTTGCACTTGATGAAACACCTGGGCAGTTGGCGTCTTCAAGACGATAACGAAGTCAAAACATTTGTGATGCAGTGGTTAACAAGGCATGTGGCAGAATTTTTCGAGGAGGGTATTCAAAAACTGGTATCGTTTTCTCGCAAGTGCCTCAAAATTCATGGAAATTATGTAGAAAAGTAGATTAAGGTACAGGCTTTCATGTAAAAGTTAAATTATTGCGATATCTTTGCACGTCTTTTTTTAATTCCAAAACAGTGCTTACTTAAAAAACATGCTTCGTATTTATGTAATATACAGTTGTACAATAAAATAAAATTAAATATAAATAAAAAAAAAATATTTTCTATACTACTGAGTTAGATAATGTACATATATACACCACAAAAATAAATATGAATAACAAAATAAATCGAATAAATAAATGAGTAAATTAAATAAAAAAGAAAAACATGTGCAATTACAACCCATGAAGTGTCTCGGGCACAGCACATATACATATTCGCACTGTTTCAAGGCCAACGGCCTTGCAAAGAGGTGATTCGGCCGAGATCATTCTCAGCCGCCAGGTTTTTTCCCTATTTTTGTAGGTACCCCCCCTCTCCCCTCCTCCCCGGCTAAAATAACAGAATAAATAATATTCCGTTACAACCGGGATTCGAACCCAGGACCCAGAGCACAGTAAACTAGCGCTCTATCTACTAGACCACGCCGCTCCCTAAAATGTGTACATTAATTATGATTAAGTCTCATCGACACATTTGGTGATTATTACTTTAAATTGTGAAGGTTCGTAAAAAAATTAAGTTAAAAATGAAGTCAATACGAATACAAACTGCATTTCAATTTTGGTCGACCGTATTTCTGCTAGTTTAATGCTTAACATATAAAGCCGAAAAAAACAATTATCGAAAAGAAAGTATTTTAAGATGGGTGAACAAAGAACAAAAGCAAACTACTGACCAAAAAATATACATGAAATTAGTATTATGTCATCAGAAGAATAAAATAATAATATGTTTTAAATTTTATTTATTTAAAATATTTAAATAATAAGGTTTCTAATACAACGAAACTATCATTATGTTTGGAGTAATAGAACATTGGTACATAGGGTGGGAAAAGAGCTCCTAAAATGTCAGTGTCTGACATCAATGTAAATCGCTTCATTCTCGATTTATTATTTACTATCCTTTTGTTTCAAATGGCTATATAAATGATGCATGAAAGCCAGAAAAATATTTACCAAGTGGTTGTACAACTGAAAAAATTCTCGAACAGAAAATATTTTAAAAATTAAGGAAACTAATTAATTTATATAAAAATAAAGTCAATAGTCCAATATTTCACAACACCGTAACGCACATCACGAAAAACAACATTTATAACGAGAATTGACAGTTCTTGAAACCCTATTACGTAATGGATACTGGCAGGCACTACTATGATGGATGAGTACAACATCCATTCCAACCAACACGGTACTATTTTAAAAATATAACAAAAAACATTCATCTCTAAAGGTTTTGGTTAGACCCATTACGTCTATAAGTCGTATGATATACCTAACCGATTCATCAATCAGCAATAACACGAAAAAACAATATCGCTTTCATACAGTTATCCAGCTAAAATATGATTTTATTTTTATACTGCTAGATTTCACTAATTTTTTTCTTTTAAAATCTCTCAAACACATACAATAATTTTTAAATGTTAGGCAATATAAGATTTCCTTTATAAATTGATTATGAATCACTTGTTTGATTACTTTTTATAAAATCAAAATTAAGGGGAGCCCGTGGTTGTGTAGCTCACACACTAGTCTTTCAAAGCAATGCTTGTATTGTGAGTTCAAATCCTAGACTCACCTATAGTTTATCGAATAATATGAGATTTACTACCACAATATTCCATGGGTCGTCAGTCAACTGATGGAAACTTGTTAAAATAGCTGTAGACAACGAAAGTTTTAAACCAAAAAATAAAATAAATATAACATTTATGAATTGAATGATTTTCTTTCATTAAATCAGAAATTTGTTTCATAAAAGAAACATAGATTTAAAATTCCCATTGTTTTACTGAACAAAGTCAACGCGATAGTAAAAAATTTAATGTAATGTAATAATATAAGCAATTAGTATAAAATTAATATTTATTTTGTGTTGGTGTCAATTTCCTTAAGTTCATCTAGGGTACATTATACTAAAATTATTTCTAGTGATTAACCAATGGGAAATGATTTTGTTAAATTTGTTTTATGGTTAATTTAATTCATCATTCTATGTTATCTATTCAATTACTTTTTGAATAGATTTTAACATTTTTCAACAATGTATGAATGTATTGATATTAATAGCTATACTTATAAGGGTCAATCAATAAAAATTATAAATAAAGAATCATAAATACCGGGAAAAAAATGGAAATAGTTATTGAATATAACACAGAAAAGTTTGACCAACTCGACACACCTTGTAACCTACCACATACTAATCCCGCATAACGCAGAAGTAAAAGCAGTAGGATCTACCAAAGCGCCTGACTGCGTATTTCAAGAGTTGAAATCATTTTAATTAATAAGAACCTATACAATTCAAATTTATGACATTTTATTTAAAAATAGTGGACCCGTCCCTGCTTTGTACGGGTGAAATTCGAATGAAGTGTAATTTATATTTTAAAAAATCTCTTTCTGGCTGATGTAGTTTATCGCTTTGGAAGTTTTAGCTTATCGTAAAGAAAAGAGCTAACACCCCGAAAATGTGTTTGTAAGTTTATTCATTATTATATTTAATCATCAGCAGAAATGAAAAATATAAATCAAATTTATTGCAGTTTATTTGTTTGCTATTTTTTTTTAACATAATTTATTGAAATTTACAACTGTACTAAAAAAATACAACAAGTAAATATGATATAAGAAAAAGACTTGTAGAAGAACTACCCAATGGTAGCACTCCTGTAACTATTCTAAACTAGGTCTCGGGGCATCTCCTTTTCAGACGCCTCGGAGGATTGTCGGGAATCGAGGAGAAAGAAAGGATTGAAACTAGAGGATTAGGGTGGGAATGGCGTTTGCCATGAAAGGAATTGTATCCAGGTCGGGCCATATCAGCAAAAATACGGAATATTAAGGTCTTTGTGGATCAGTTTATTAGTTACAAAATAATGAGCATTGAGGATTTTACGAAGGATTTTGGATTGTATGGATTAGATACGGGAAGAATTTGTTGGTTTAGTAGAGCCCCAAAGCTCTACTCCGTAAGTCCATATAGGCCGTATGACAGTCATGTAGATGAGCCTTTTGTAGTTGAGTGGAAGATTAGAACGTTTGTCTGGTAAGTGTTGAAGTAGTCGAAAACGTCGTGCAGTTTCTTGTCGTTTCAGTCTTGTATGAGGGTTCCAAGTAAGGCGTTTGTCAAGGTGTAGTTCTAGATATCGGATCTGTTCAACCGGGGCAAGAGAAGTATTGTTGAAGGAGACAGTAGGGCAGGATGTCATTGGTTTACGACGAAGGGTAAAGGTAAATTGTTTGGATTTGTTGGCATTTATTTTAATTCTCCAGTTCTGACACCATACTTCAAGGTCTCTGATGTGGGATTGGAGAGTTTAAGAGGCAATAGTTGGTTCAGCATTGACTGATAATACACGTGTCATCAGCATATGTAGAAAGGAAAGTGTTAGGATGGGATGGGATATCAGCGGTATAAACAGCGTAAATGATGGGTCCTAGAATACTGCCTTGAGGAACACCAGCAAACTGACTAAAAATGGATGAATAAGAACTATTTTGATTTACTTTGAAGGATCTGCCAGTTAGGTATGACTGGATGATAAGGAAGCATGTAGGGGGGAGGAATTTGCGGAGTTTGTAAATTAATCCCGGATGCCATACTCGGTCAAAGGCCTGTTCCACATCGGGGAAGGCTCCCGTGCAATACAAGCCGCGCTCCAATGTAGACAAGACAACGTCCACCACACGATGACATGTTTGCTATTACAGAATGAAGCAAATATAATGGAAAATTTAATTTTTCCATATAATGAAAAATTTATTGCTATGTATGTTTTCAAAAACTACAGAAATGAGAACGGTTCCGAAAATCAGTTTCCATGAAAATCCTACATTTTTTTTGGTTACATTATTTTACAGTGAAACAGATTCAGTACGAAATATTGAATCTAAAATCATGCATACAAACTGAAGAGTATTACTTGCACGGCCCAGTAAATTTAACTATTGTAACCTCCCTCTTTACCAATAACATATGTTCAAAAGTTATGGGTTTACAAAACCTTTCTATTAACTAGTACGATATATTTTATTGCATATTAACTTACATCTATATTACTACTTATATTTCTGGAATACTTTTATGATGACTTGGATGCAGAAAATTTAAAGGAAAGCTAATGTGCAATGTATTTTCCTTATAAACCTATAAGAAAGAATGCCCTAAATTATGATGAAAACAGTATCAAAATCCGTCTTGTGGTTTAGAAGGAGTTCGCAGAAACCAAAATCGCGTCATTAATTTATATAGAGAGAGAGATTAGTTAATTTTAAATATTTGTTATAACAGCACATTTTGTATAAGTTTTATTCGTGGTTGACCATATTTTTTCTTGTTAATAATAGAAGAAAATATATAGTAAAATGTTATAATGACATTTAGAATTATACTTAGTGCGATGTAGGAAATTATCATATCCGAACAATAGCTAATGCTCCTTATTTTGTCACCAACGATACCTTACATGGACCTTTATATTCCATTGATTTTAGATCTTATTCCATCCAAATTCTGCAAATCGCATGAGAAACTTATTCATCACCTCTTTACTCTTTATGAAAAGAATGTTTAAGACTTGCTCCTCAGAAGTATTGTGCTTGAACTAACGATCAGGTTACGCTTAGTAAAAACTGACAACATGGTTCTCATTTCTATTCATGTTGTGCATTTCAAACATTAATGTATAATATGTATATTATTGTTCTTGTTTTATATACAATAGAAATGAGAGATGTGATACATGGCTGGTGTATAACTTAATCTGATTATCTATAATTTCCGATAACACTAATAATACGGTGGTGCTGCAGTCCCATGTGAACCTTGGCCTCCTCAATGTGCTGTTCTTGTGGAGCTGCTTTCTGATTTAAAAGGGTCCGGGCATCCTTAGCAACAGCTTCTTTCCAACGCAGGCCTTCATGTTACTCTTTAGAGGTTCAGCTTTCCCTCCAGCAGCTTCTTGGGGATTTCCTCCTTATCCATCCTCTTCAAGTGGCCTGCCCATCTCGATCGACCACACTTATTGTAGCGTCCAACGTTGGCTTCCCATATAATTCCTGGTTGTAGAGCCTTCTTCTGAACTCGTTATGGTCCACGCCTCACTAATATAAGTTAGCAACAGTCAAATGAGGTTTTTATAAAGGCTTCACTTAGTCTGGATAGTGCCTTGCTGCTGAGATGTTTTCTTAATCCAAAATAGCAACAGCTTATTTTCCATAATCTTGGCCGGTCTCAAGAGATATCTCATTAGAAGCGTTAACGATACGATCGATCGTGGTTTCTTGATAGGATTATCAGTCTCTGGGCCAGTTCTTATGTACTTAGTTTTATCATATATAGCTATAAAGATATCCCCATGACTTCTCCCACCAATCTTAAAATAGCTTCTTTTAAGACGTTAAGGGATCATGCCCCTATATCTATATGATCCGCGTAACCAAGTACCTGTGTCATCCTGTCATAAACATTAGTGTTTTCCACACCGGATCTTTTAATAACCCATTCTAAGACAAGATTAAACAGTAAACATGCCAAAGTCCTTGCCTAAGCCTACCAATAATAACAGTGTTGTAAAGAAGAATGTAAAAGGTATAATATATCTGCCAAGGAGAGATAAGTATGCTATGCTCGAAGAGCAACGCGATTCGGACAGCATAGTTTTATTTTGTTTTAAATAAAGCCTTTCTCTTTAGATCGTTAAAAAAATAAAATGTAAACCAAAACTAATCTTTAAATGCGAGAATTGAGTAGTTTTCTCATATTTACCGTAACTTAAGTAATTTTATTTGACAAAAAGAAAAATTCTGGATAATAAAATAAATGTTTCCTTATGTAAGAGAAAAAGGAAGAGGATAAATAAAAGAGAACAGTTGGTGAGTGACTGGGAAACGGCTCTTAGAGTTAAGGAACTCAACTGGGAACGATAAATTACCAAACAAGAAACATAAAAGGAGTGAGTCCCTGTAGCTTGCCCGTCCATCGACCAACTCCCAGCTCTCTTCGCTTACCACTCCAACTAGTCCCTTCTACCTGAGCTTTCGTTAAAAGTTTTAACGATGACCTAACTTGAAGAAATAGTCGAAATAATAATTAGTTGCGATAGCTATGTATCAATATTTTTCAGTTTGTATAATCTTTTTAAGAAATATAAAGAACCGGAAAGCATTGTGATTGTGAAAGGTTTCTATTAGATTTTAACCGTGGATATACATTTTAAGATTTCATTAGTCCAAATGACATATTCCCGCAAAAAACTAATCCTAGTCACCAGTAAATTATTTCGATTCGGATCATTCTTTAAGGAGATTCGAGTCAATAATGTGGGTTCTCTTTAACTTCTTCTTTTTTATATCCTCCATTCATAACATGTAATTTGTACGTATAATTTATGTAATTAAATATCTTGTACTGTAACTTTGTTACATTTTAAGATTGAGTAATGATATCAGTGTGTTGTGAGTTTAACAATAGAGGTGATGGAGCTCATCTATTTATTGTGTTAATGACAAACTAACTTATACTAGCTTAATGTCTAATTATTTCTAGCTTATGTGCTAATAAAAACTAACATTTATGTAGTGTTTTGCCATCACTCTGGGGCCGGTGCTGGAGTCATCGTGTTGAATAATGGGTTAGTTAATAATTTTAAGGAATCAAGAAATTTAATATGTCTTTCCTTAATGTAGTCTGAAATTGTTGGTAGTTCCAACATTCTGTGAAGCTGTTCAACTTTTTCCTTTTAGAATGTAGTTGAACAGGTCATCCTGCTGAGCATCGTGTTTTGAAATCTCCGAAGGTGTTTCAGGGTGCCGTATTTTAGGTGAGTAAACAGTGGCGCGCCATACATAAGTGCAGGACGGAATATGGCTTTATAGACTAAGAGTTTTAGTCTTAGCGAGAAAGCTGGGGACGCTATTAGGTGATGAAGTTGCTATGATTTGGTTTTTACCGTTCTTGTTTTGTTATAAATATGGGCGGAGAGCTTCAAATGCCGACCCATCTTAATGTCGAGATATACGTTGGAGCGGGAGGGTTGCTGTACTGTGCCTTCAACTCGGTAAAACATTTGTTAGTAAAATTTGTTTTCCTTTCTGGACACAGTCCTTTTTTGACTGATTCACTATGATGTTTAGCTGTGCGAATTTCCAAATTGTTTGACACACCGATTCAGCGTGAGTTAGAGCCAGAGTTGGATTAATGCTAGAATTGTAATGCGGCGAAAGCGGCGATAGTAGCGGCGTTATAGTTATGGCCTATTATATATGTTAAAGAAGAGGGGAGATAGAACTGCACCCTGCGGAACACCACAATAAGGAGAACAGAGCGAGAATGTTCGTCGTTCGCTCGGACTGAAAGGCTTCGGGTTTCTAAGAACAATACTATCATATTATAAAGCTGCTCTAGACACTCGAGGTCCGCGAGTTTCTAACAAAGGATTTAATGAGAGACGGAATCGAATGCCCTCTAGCGAAGTGCAGATATCTTAGCAGATGCTTTCTTTTTATTGAAATAGCTACATATCTCATATTTTAGGTGGATACTGAGGATACTAAAATTTTCGGTATATGGGAGCAAAAGGGAGTCACGTACAGTAATGCGACTCACTAGTCTTTCTGAGTTAGTTTGTCAAGTTGTGTCTTCTTAGTCTAGTCTGAGGGTCTAAACATATGAATTCGAATTTTTTTTTTTTTTCCTTATCCTCCGACTTCGAATTCGAATTTTTTTTTTTTTTTTTTTTTTTTTTCTTACCCTCTGGTTTTATTTTCGAACAAAATACAAATACAAATATAATATGTATAGCTGTCAGATTTGTCCTTCTGTTACCCGGAGGTATTCTAAAGAGGATTGCTATATGCGCTGGATGCACTAGTAATCTTTCAAGGGCTTCTTCTAAGCCTTTATTTATCCATTGCAAAATGGGAGGGACCATTCTTCAGGGTTCGAATTCGAATCGTATCCTAGCTACAATATATGTCAACTGTTAAGAATCCTTTCAACGAGAATGGCAACTTTAACTTAATAAATGAAACCCTTATTAAAATTTAAAAATCGGGCATAACCTTCGAAATAGTAAAATTAGTTATTCCATCCTATATTCTGTCGGAGTACTTTAAAACAGCAGGCTTTTTTACAAAGTAATATATATATTTCTGTTTGAGAATTTAATAAACCATTGACTAATAATCTTTAGCGTTACTAAATTATATCGAAAAATTGAACTGTGTATCAAACCAATGAACTGGTCCTCTTTGAACTTTTTTTTACTTTTACATTTTATATATTTTTAATATATATTTTCCGCTCTACTTTTTCCTTCTTTATGAACTTTACGGGTAGTATAAATTTTATTTTTAGTGCTGATTTCCTCAACTCACAAAGCTTTACTAAGATCTGTAAGTAGATAAGAATTGCGGGAGCTGGCACACTTTTTTGCGCAGCCAATCAGATGCCAGCATTTGGTCACGTGACCTATGGCGGGAGATTTGAATTTGAATTTCGACCACGACCTAACCCTAACCACGCTGGTTCGCGCCATCGACCTAACACTAAACCACCGGGCCACGCCCCTTTTTAGTCACGTGACCCTTCATAAACCTAACCTAAACCACTAAGCCACGCTCCTTTTTGATCACGTGACCCCTGTTTGAGGGTATTAAGTCTTTATAAAGCATGAGTCTACCCGGCGTCCATTTTCTTTTCCCTACGTTTTGGGCTAATTTAGTCTTTATAAAGCATGAGTCTACCCGGCCGCCATTTTCTTTTATGACGTCACAATTTACAAAGCATGAGTCTACCCGGCGTCCATTTTCTTTTCCCTACGTTTTGGGCTAATTTAGTATTTATAAAGCATGAGTCTACCCGGCGTCCATTTTCTTTTATGACGTCACAGTTTACAAAGCATGAGTCTACCCGGCGTCCATTTTCTTTTCCTTACGGTTTGGGCGTATTTAGTATTTATAAAGCATGAGTCTACCCGTCCGCCATTTTCTTTTATGACGTCACAGTTTACAAAGCATGAGTCTACCCGACGTCCATTTTCTTTTCCCTACGTTTTGGGCTAATTTAGTATTTATAAAGCATGAGTCTACCCGGACGCCATTGTGCTTCCCCCACTCCTTCAATAGTTAACCAATCAGAGTGCCTAACTTGAGAGTTCCTCCCGGCTAGGTCCGATGGTCAAATTGTAATGTGTGCTTTTACGAAACCTTTCAAACTGTGACATAACCTTACTATTGTTTACATTTATTGAAACCTCCCTTACTGTTACATAACCTTCTCATTGTTTACATTTTGCTCCCCCCCACTCCTTCAATAGTTAACCAATCAGAGTGCCTAACTTGAGAGTTTATAAAGCATGAGTCTACCAGGCGTCCATTTTCTTTTCCCTACGTTTTGAGCGTATTAAGGCTTTATAAAGCATGAGTCTACCCGGCGTCCATTTTCTTTTCCCTACGTTTTGGGCTAATTTAGTATTTATAAAGCATGAGTCTACCCGTCCGCCATTTTGTTTTATGACGTCACAATTTAAAAGCCTTAAGTCTATCCAGCCGCCATTTTGTTTTTTTTAATATAGGATGATTATACCTGACCGGTTCGAGCATGCACCGACATGTCGAATCATGTAAAAACAGGTTAGCGAAAGTACAAACAGGTTTGAATCATGTAGGTATGTAAAACGGAAACATGGACTTTGAACCTTCCTAATGCCTTTAATATAAACATCGTTATAGGGCTTCTTAATCCTATACAGCTTTGAACTTTGATCTTTAATCCTACATTTTAAGTAGCGATAAAAAGTTCCTTAAGCTTAAACGTAAACATGGACTTTGAACCTTCTTAATGCCTTTAATATAGACATCGTTATACGGCTTCTTAATACTGTACAGCTTTGAACTTTGATCCTTAATCCTAATATTTAAATAGCGATAAAAGGTTCCTTAAGCTCTTGGACTACGGTCTATTATATTCCTATGTGTAATGATTTTTAATCCTATACAGCTTTGAACTTTGATTCTTAATCCTACTATTTAAATAGCGATAAAAGGTTCCTTGAGCTCTGAGACTTTGAAGCATTATTATATATATAAATATAATGCGGACCTTGTAAATATAATCTCTTAGTATTCTAAAGATTTAATCGTAAACAAGATAAATTTAAGAAATCAATATAAACTTTGTTCTAATAATGGCTTAAAGTATAAATATATAATAATATAAAACTTGTACCTATTTCGGTAGGCGAATTTAATTTTTTATATATATTTTTCAACCTTTTTAATTGTTTTCTCATCTTCTTAAACCATTTTTTTACCTTTTATATGTATTATTTACTTATCATTAACAATTCTACTTTGGAATTGCTATTTGCGATGATTTCGGAAGAGTTCGGCTAAGCTCGGAAATATTCGGCTAGCCGCTATTTTTTAGATACACTCGGGAGTGTTCGGGCTTTTTCGGCTGCTCTCGGGCCTCATCGGCTGCTCTCGGCCATATCCGGCTTCCCCCATTCCTTCTCACACGTCTTAATCCTATACTTTTTGAACTTTGCTCGGATAATTCCTAAGGCGGCTATAAATAGGTGCGTTTTTCAGAACTCTTTCTCATTCTCTTATCCAGCGTCAAGGTGACATCTCGATAACTTGTGAGTACCATTTTTTCTATTTTGGCCTTATAGTGTGCATCAGTATTTTAAAAAATTAAGTTTCAATTATTACTTTATAGATTTTTTTTTTGAATTCATAATTAGTTTCAACTTTCATTTTTCCTTTAGTTGTATTATTGATTTTTTTTATTACTTTATTTCTGAGGAATATTTTTTTATTTCTTTATTCATAGTTTGGTGTTATTTTGTTTTAAGTTAGACTATTATTTTAATTATTCAAACCTTTTTTTTTTTAATTCATAGTTTAAATTTGTATTATTTTAACTTAGTATATTATTTTCATTTTATACTTTCACTATTTGACAGTGTTTTGGTTTATTTGTATTTTTTAAAGTTTAAAATCAAAAATGTCAACAACCAATAATAATTGCCAGTATTGCAATAGAGATTTTAGTAGGGAGCATGACAAATTTCGTCATGAAAAGTCATGCTTAACCTCACAGGCACGGCGTACATGTGTTTCCTGCGGAGAAAACTTTCAGTCTAAAAAACAGTGGATGATGCATGTACGTCGCTGCTTGAGAGAAATGCCGCTCGTCATGACCAAGCGGAGGCGGTTGGAGGCGGCTATGGGGTCTTTATACCAAATTGAAACATCCTTTGGAGGAGACCTCAAGACTTTTTTTCTCCCATGTTCGGAATCAATTGATGCAGTGGAATTTCTGTGTAAACAGACGGACACACTGCATCGGTTGATTTCAGAATTTTGGGCGGAATCAGACTCTCCGTTAAAATTCAATTTGGTTTTGGAGGCCACGTTCGAAAACGTCAGAGGAGAGTCCTGTGATCGTGCCTTCAAAACCAAAAACAAAGCAATGTATGACATCTCTTCCATCTTGGATATTCTCAGTGGCATGTATGCGAAGTTGGCTACCGAGATGGAAGAGATGGCAATGAAAGGGAGCGGCTGGTTCCTAAAAAGTCTTGACGGTCTTCTCTTAAGGGTAAATAGATTCAGACCTCTAGGCGCCTCCAGCTATATACCTCTTCCACCTAAAATAGCCGCCAGAAAAGCAGTAATTAATGTCCAGAATAATGACGAGCGGTGTTTTAAATACTCCATTTTAGCCCACCTCATCGATAGTCGTAATTCTTTTCGAGTTAGTAAATATAGGAACTTGGAGCACAGATATAACTTTGACTGCGTTTCCTTTCCCACTCCTCTCCAAGAGGTGAAAACATTCGAACGACACAATGACATCAGTGTGAATGTTTTTGCCATTGGAGAGACAGGAGACATTTACCCGCTAAAGGTGGTTAAGGAGGAGAAGGCTGACCATCGTGATTTACTTCTCCTGACTACGGAGGATGGGCGAAGTCACTACACCTATATTAAAGACTTCAATAAATTAGTGGCTTCGCAAATTTCCGGCCACCGCGGCGGAATGATCGTCTGTAAGCGATGTTTCACCCATTTTAATTCAGATGCGAGAAACATCGCTGAGCGGGTGAGGGAGCACATGGAGTACTGTGGGGATAATAAAGCTACTCGCATCGTACTCCCGGCTTGCGACGACGAAGGGAATCCTCAAAAGTTATCTTTTATTAATATACAACGGCAGGTGAGGATTCCTTTCGTTATCTACGCTGATTTTGAGTCTATGTTGGAAAAGATTCAGCCGGGAGATTCAAGACAAACTAATCCCTACCAGAGACACCTTCCTATGAGTTTTTGCACGTACGTCAAGGTATCAGATGATATCCCACGCCACTTATTGCCTACAAATTTTCCCACTGAACCCTTCATCTACACAGGTGAGGATTCAGCGGAAAAAATTTATGAATTATATCAAGGAAGTAGCAGGGAAGGTGTCTCAGGTGTACTCCATGAAGCGGCACATGCTACCCCTGACACCATCGCAGATGGAAGCCCACCATCTATCCCAATCCTGTTACCTCTGTTCCCGCCCATTTACTCCCGACAATGGGAAAGTGATGGATCACGATCACATCACAGGGATGTATCGTGGTCCAGCACATTCCAAATGTAACATCCTTTATAAAACCCCACGTTTCCTACCCGTCCTATTCCACAATCTTAGCGGTTATGACTCTCACTTCATCGTCCGAGAGTTGGGGCATGGATTAAGTGAAGAAGAAAAAAATAAGATAAGAATAGATGTCATCCCCAACTCTGAGGAAAAATACATCTCCTTTGGAATGACAGTGGGCGCATTAACCGTTAGGTTTGTGGACTCCTTTCGTTTCATGGCTTCCAGTCTCGATAGGTTGTCCAAGAATTTGCCCAAACCTAATTTTAAGGAGACGAGCAAATTCTTCCCCGCCGATCATTTGGACCTCGTGATCAGAAAAGGAGTGTACCCCTATGATTACATGGACTCGTTTGAGAAACTTCAGGAGACGGTTCTGCCCCCGAAGGAGGCATTTTATAGTCAATTGAATGAAATGCCTATCTCAGACGAGGACTATCAGCATGCTCAAGCGGTATGGGACGTGTTTAATATCAGAACCCTGGCCGAGTACAGTGAATTATACCTCAAGGTAGACGTGACGCTTCTTTGCGACGTCTTTGAAAATTTCAGAGATGTCTGCTTGAGGGCTTATTCACTGGACCCGGCCTGGTATTACACGGCACCCGGACTCGCTTGGGATGCCATGCTGAAGTATACGGGAGTACAATTAGATCTTTTGACTGATTATGATATGGTCCTAATGATCGAACGGGGAATAAGGGGTGGCTTGTGCCAATGCAGTCACCGGTATGGAAAGGCGAATAATAAATATCTGAACCCAAGTCGCGATCCCCAGGAGGAAACTTCGTACATCGCCTATCTGGACGCTAATAACTTGTACGGGTGGGCGATGTCGAAAACCCTTCCGTCTGGCGGTTTCGAATGGGTTCAGAATCCGGAAACTCTAGATTGGCTCAACTTACCGGAAGACGGGCCTTTTGGTTACATAGTTGAAGCCGACTTAGAGTATCCGGAAAGCTTACACGATTTGCACAACGACTTCCCTCTGTTGCCAGAAAATAAGGTACCCCCAGGATCAAATTTTAAAAAACTTTTAGCTACTCTGAGCAACAGAGAGAAATACGTTTTGCATTTCGTTAATCTACAGCAGGCCATGGGCTTAGGACTAAGGTTAGTTCGGGTACATCGAGTACTTAGATTCCGGCAATCACCTTGGCTTCGTAGTTACATTGACCTCAACACCAGACATCGACAACAGGCGACTAATGATTTCGACAAAGACTTCTACAAGCTCATGAACAATGCCGTTTTCGGCAAATTCATGGAAGATGTTCGAAAACGGCATAAGATTGAGCTTGTAGTTAGTCAAAGACGACTGAACAAACTCATATCAAAACCTACATTTAAGGACAGGACAGTATACACAGAGTCATTGGTTGCAGTACATTCGGACTTTGAACAGATTAAGATGAACAAACCTATTTACGTAGGGATGGCCATCCTTGATCTATCCAAAGTCCGAATGTACGATTTCCATTACAACACGATATTACCACATTACGGACCGAACAGACTAACACTCATGTATACGGACACGGACAGTTTGTTATATATTATAAGGACTGATGACTTTTACAAAGACATACAAAATTTTATAGACGAAATGGACACATCAGACTACCCCCACGACCACCCCGCATACAGTACACACAACAAAAAGGTGTTGGGTAAATTTAAAGACGAAGCCAACGGAGTGCCCGTCTCTGAGTTTGTCGGACTGCGTGCTAAGATGTACTCGATACGAATTCACGCCGATAAAGAAAAGAAAAAGGCGAAAGGGATAAAAAAGATCGCTGTAGAGAAGAAACTGACATTCAACGACTACATCACATCTCTGTTCGAAGGAAAAGAGTTCAAAACTACTTTTCGCTCAATAATTTCAAAGCACCACGAACTCTTTTCCGTCGAACAGACTAAAACATCCCTTTCGCCTCACGACGATAAGCGACATCAAGTCGACGGAATTCGTACCTTGGCCCATGGTCATTATTCCATACCGGATGTGTAGATGAGGTGTGGCGGCAACAATCAAAATCTCTATTGCAATATTGGCAAACTTTGATAATTTTCACTTGTAAATATTGTATATTATAAAGAGATATCAGTTTTTTTTTGTATTTAAATTAGTCACAACTTTTTTTTCTGTTCAAAACATGTTTTGTTTCAACTATTACAAGATGACTTTTTATTTTATTTTATTTCATAGCAATCTTTGAAGTTTTATGTTTATTTTTTTAAATATATATATATTTTTTTTTTATTAAAAGAGATTTTTTTTTTGTTGTTTTTTATTAAAAGAGAAGTAGGAAACTGTTAGATTTTTTTTTTGTTTCATTCAAGAAGGATATTTTTTTTTTTATATGAAAGGATGGAATTTTTTATTTTTAGTATTTGAAGATTACGTTTTTTTTTTTTTAACATATGTATTCTTTTAATCTGCACTGTGGCCAAATGAAAAATGTTTTTAATAATTTTTTAGTTATCGCTCCAGATGCTGTATAAGAGATTTTATTTTTATTTTTGTTGATATAATATTGTTGTTTTTATTTGTAAACTAAAGTATGTATGTGAGATGGAATGAATGGGTCCCTGGCGTGGCTCTAAAGGCTCGCAAACCTAAAAGGAATGTGTGTTATGGTTTCAAGGAGGTTTAAACTGAAACCTAAATGGAAAAAATTAAAAAACTACGTTGTGGTTCCAAGAGAGGTTTAAAACGATAAACCTGGAAACCAAAAATGAAAAAAACTACGTTTTGGTTCCAAGAGAGGTTTAAAACGATAAACCTGGAAGAAACCAAACATAAAAAATAAAAAAATAGTTTTACAAAATATTAACAACCATATTATATCAACATACCTTCTCGACGCACTCACACCTTGACGAGGTGGGAAGGCTTACTTCTAAATTATATTTAGAAAACTAAGATGAGTGCAAATAAAAAATAAAAAATAATAAATTATATATAATAAATAAATAATTTTAATATGATACCAATTTTTAATGTGAAAAATTCTATTAACGAAGATTAGTTGATACATTTCAACCATGTCGGTAAGTATAAAAGAAGTGGTCAAACTGCGATTCTTTTCATTTACCATCATGCGCTTGGTAAAGCAACATACTACGATCCGTATTCATAACCTGGACGGAGGCGCTCAATTAAGAAAGAATCTAGGCACGGTTTACTGTTTCCTGATTCGATTCGATGTTTAATATGCGGTCCCTCCAATTGTGGTAAGACTAATCTTATGCTAAGCTTGATTTATGACTCAAAGGGATTAAAATTTGAAAATATCTATTTGTTCGCAAAATCCTTACATCAACCCAAATATAGAGAGTTAGCTCAAATATTACAACCTTTAACTGATATCGGGTTTTTTCAATACGAAGATAACTCACAAGTTCCTCCGCCCAAAGAGGCACTACCCAACTCAGTCTTTATATTCGATGATATTGCCTGTGACAAACAAGATAATGTGAGATCATACTTTTGTATGGGGCGCCATAACGGTGTTGATATATTTTATCTGAGCCAGAGTTATACTAGAGTCCCAAAACATTTGATTAGAGAAAATGCTAACTTTCTTATACTCTTTAGACAAGACGAATTAAATCTAAGACGAATTTATGATGATCATGTCAATTCAGACATGTCATTTCAAACTTTCAAAAAGGTTTGTCAATGGTGCTGGAAAGACGACAGGTACGGATTTTTAGTATTGGACAAGGATAGACAAATTAATGATGGAAGGTATCGAAAGGGTTTCGAGGCCTATATAATACCGTGAGGTGTTGGGACAAGCTCATTCTCTAGTTAGACATGGAAGAGTCAACTAGTGATGTAGTAATGCGTGAAATAATCGAGACCAGGAAGGCTATACAGGAAAAGTGTAATTTATTGAAAAGGAGTCGAGAAGAGACTGATGAATATTTGAAATTGA
This sequence comes from Piezodorus guildinii, assembly GCA_023052935.1. Classification (NCBI taxonomy): domain Eukaryota; kingdom Metazoa; phylum Arthropoda; class Insecta; order Hemiptera; family Pentatomidae; genus Piezodorus; species Piezodorus guildinii. Next base: position 168,990,829 of record CM041292.1, on the reverse strand, counting down.
AGTATAAACCTTTATTGAAATCTATGGAAAGACTAGCGAGTAAGCAGGAGGTTAAAATTCCCTCCTCCACCCAATGTGAAATTCGAAAGAAGGAAGAAGAAGAAGAAGAAATTCCTCATATTCCATCAAAAATGCCTAAATATTGTCTAGAACAATCGTCACTAACAGATACAACACCAAAGCCTGGGCCTTCTAAAATATTTACTCGTCGTTTAGAGCACGTTTGGGAAAGTACACCAATTCTAAAGTCGGAAGAAGAGTGTGAGCCACCGAAAACCCCACTGCAGGAGGTGAGAGAAGCAACTCAAACTCCTAAAGGAGAAGAAATGTTACAAAAATATTTAGAAAAGATTGGAAATATATCCTCAAAGTATATAATAAAGCTTGTGAACAATGACATTAAAGATCTGGATACTGTATATGGAATCAAATATGATGGTCACAAGTTTACCATCGGCGATACAGTGATTTCTATCAATGAAGATATTCTTACTATAGGTGATGATATCTATCATGGTACACCAGGTCTCTTCGAATTGTTATTTATAAAAAATCCGAATCTTTCATTCGTTAAACAAAGTGATTATGCTTTGTATAAAAAGATTTTGATGCAAACTAATGCACATTTCGAGGGACATAGCCCAAGCGGTAATATTATAAGACTTAAAAATTACCCCAAATACAAAAATGTTATCTCAAAATTGTTCAAATCAAAAAGCGGTACAGGCATTATTGATCCAAACGTATTAGTTAATCGAATGAGATATTTGATTGACTCTCAAACAGGAAAGAGTGAGATCTTGCGAATAGAAGCTCAACTTAGAGAAGGGGGTATAATAGTGTAGCGCAGATGAGAAGATTAACAGTACGTCATGGCATCCGTTAAAGAGCAGATCGTGCATGAATTGCACAAACCTGCTAGGAGGGTTTTTAAAAGAAGATCTGTATTACTCAAAGGTATTGATGATTTATGGCAGGCTGACTTGGTTGAAATGATTCCTTATGCTAAATTTAATAAAGGTTACAAATATTTACTCACTGTAATAGATTGTTTTTCTAAATATGCTTGGGTAGTGCCTATCAAGAATAAAACTGCGTCTGTAGTGTGTCAAGGTTTCGAGAAAGTATTATCTGAGAGAAAGCCAAAGAATTTGCAAACAGACAATGGTAAAGAGTTTTATAACCAAGTATTTCGAAAACTCATGATATCTTGTAATATCAATCATTATTCAACATATAGTAACCTAAAAGCATCAATAATAGAAAGGTTTAATCGCACTCTAAAGTCAGCCATGTGGAAAAAGTTTAGTTTACAAGGCAACTACAATTGGCTTGTAGTACTGCCGGCATTAGTAGGCAACTATAATAAAACAAAACATAGTACAATCAAGATGGCACCGGCATCCGTTCACGGATTTAAAATTGAAGCAAAACTAATAAAAGAAGTTTATTCTAAGAAAACCAGTACAAAAAAGGCTGCAAAATTTAAAGTTGGCGATCATGTAAGGATATCAAAGTATAAAGCACAGTTTGCGAAAGGTTATCAACCATCATGGTCTACAGAAATATTTACTATAGCTGAAGTGAAAAAAACGGTACCTATCACCTATCATCTGAAAGATGATCGCGGAGACAACATTGCTGGTGGTTTCTATCAAGAGGAATTGCAACTTGTTAAGCATCCTAATTGTTACCTTGTAGAAAGAATTGTAAAAAGGAAAGGTAATAAAGCTCTAGTGAAGTGGCTAGGTTTTGACAGTTCTCATAATTCATGGGTTGATAGCAAGAATGTGGGTATATAAGGCTTGTCAGCATTACCTCTGTATCAGTAGACCATGAAACGTGTTACAAACAAGAAGAAAAAGATGCGAGTCATTTCCACGCCAAAGAGGATCGGGGGAAATGTACATCAGTTGAAAACTAAAGCCAAAGAGATCTTAAAAACTTTTCCTCGCCAAAGGCTAAGCAATTTCGACTTACTCAGATTAGCAAAACTTCATAAACTGCGTCGTTTTAGAGGAGTTTTTATGGTAGATGAATTTCCTACAAAGCCGTGGAAATCTGAACGTGGTATTTTTAATTTAGACAATAGTAATGGTAGAGGAACGCATTGGGTCAGTTACAAGAAAAGAGGAAAATACGTTCAGTTCTTTGACAGCAGTGGAGACAAACCGCCAAGTGAATTCGTTCGGTACATGAAAGATTGCCGAATTTCATTAAATAGAAAACAATTCCAGAAAGTAGGTTCAAACAACTGTGGTCAGCTTTGTTTACTCTTCCTGCTTGATCTTATATAAAAGGAGTTATAACAAAGGAATGTCCATTCAGTAGTCAGACAGCGATGGGGTTGGACTTTAAGAAAGTACATAAAAGCGCGTCTTCAGAGAGAAAAAGTATCATTCCAGTGAAAGCCATTGTTGAGTGCACATCGTTAACTGCGAGCAATATTAGATTTCTTCAAACCGCAGGATATTACGTTTTATCGTCAACATGGAAATATTGAATTTGGAAGAAGCTGATACTTTTGATAATTCAGTTGAAGGGATTGAATTTCATTCTCATCATCCTTATTCGTCAACAAATCTTCAGCCAGGGGATGAAATACGCATCAGTCTGCAACATCAAGATTTATACACACTACCTAGTCACAGCCTGCTGTATGTAGAAGGAAGATTTCTAAAGCAGGATGGTTCAGCAGTTCCCATTGCATCAAAATTAACAAACAACATGTTTGCGTTTTTGTTTGATGAAATAAGGTACGAATTGAGTGGAGTCGAAATAGACCGTGTGAAAAATCCTGGAATCACTTCAACTTTGAAAAATCTAGTTTCGCTCAAGGGAGGTTCCCAGTTTTTGGATAATTGGGGATGGTGCTATCCACAAAGTGATACATTAAACATTACATCGGCAGAGGGGTGTTTCAACCTATGTGTTCCTTTATCATCCCTTCTTGGGTTCTGTGAGGATTATCAGAAAATCGTAATGAATGTAAAGCAAGAACTGATATTCATAAGAAGCAGACATGATGAAAATTGCTACATCACTAGCCAACCAGTAGCTGGGACTGATGCGGTAGAAAAGTGTAAAATAGAACTGGATAGGCTATGCTGGAAGCTACCTTATGTTACCGTAAACGAACATCAGAAGCTGGCTTTGATGCGTCATCTCAAATCAGAAAAAATATTTTCACTAGCCTTTAGAACCTGGGAACTTTACGATTATCCTTTACTGCCAGCAAGTCAGAGACAAATCTGGCCAGTCAAAACATCCAGTCAGCTAGAAAAACCGCGTTATGTAATATTAACTTTTCAAACTGGAAGACTGAAAAATTCTCAAAAAGATGCAAGCCACTTTGATCATTGTAATATTTCCAATGTTAAATTGTTTCTAAATTGTAAAGCTTATCCGTATGATGATTTAAATATAGATATGTCGTCAAATCGGTTTGCTTTGCTCTATCATATGTATGCTTTATTTCAAAATTCTTATTATGGTGGACAAATGCAACCTTTGTCCTCTTTACAAAACTTTAAAGATAAATCACCTTTAATTGTAATAGATTGCTCAAAGCAGTCTGAATCTATAAAAAGTGGACCAGTCGATGTAAGATTAGAATTTGAATCGAAAATTTCATTCCCGGCAAATACTACAGCATATTGTCTAATCATACACGATAGGCTCGTAGAGTATAATCCTCTAATTGGTACAGTTCGGCGAATGGTATAAAATGGGGTGAATCCTTTGCTCAGTGTTCAGTATGGCTACGGCAAGCGGAGCGATAGTAGACTTTCAGTGCTTTGTCGATAGCCTGGGAGGTTATATTATTAAAGAGTTTTCTCTGTTTGATCAAGCTTACAAGTCTTCAAGGCATTGGATTTTTAAGCCACCAAATGAATATAAACCAACCAATAAAAGTAAAAGAACGAATTATTGGTTGGAAAATTACTATCATAAAATCAAATGGGATTCTGGAGAAGTTGAGTATGGCATCATTATAACATTTTCAACATACATTGACCTTAAATATAAATTTGTTTTCGTTAAGGGCCTAGATAAGAAAATGTTTCTATCACGAAATCTCCATCATTGTACTATAATTAACTTGGAAGATTTTGGCTGTCCTAAAATAGAATCACTAATTTTAGATGAGCAAGGCAGCCATTGCATAGTACACAATTTTTCGAAAGAGAAATGTACACAGTATCGCACAAATGCTTTGTCTGCATGGATGAATAAAAATGTGTTTAAAGCTATTCACCATGAATGAAAGGGGTCACTGTCACGGTTTGAACACCTATAAACCCTGAATGAAGGTCAATGGCATGGTCTAACAGCCTCTAAACCTGAATGTGTGAGTGAATGTGTGGTGAATAGAATAACCCTGCAGAATAATTTCGATGCTCATATTTCTCTTTCAAATACATGAACAAAAAATTTAAGAAGAAAAGAAATGTTTTCTTATCTTTGGCTTAATCGAAAATATCTTAAGCACATTATTTCATATGTACTTCATACACCGTTTCTGATTTGCCATACTCTTCCGACCATCCCAAAAGATTCTCGTCATGAACTGACCTATTACAAAAAAAAAAAAAGAAAAGGATATGTTTTATTTAATTCTACATTGTATTACATAGAAGATGACATTTTATGTTTATATAAATTCAGATTTTTATTTGCTTTATTTTACATTTAATTTTATTATAAAAATGTTTCATTTAATTATTGATTGTATCACATAGAAGATTATATTTTATTTTTATTTTTTACGAATTCAGATTTTTATTTTTTCGTTTAATTTTATTTAAAAAATGAAATTGTAAAAAAAAAAAAAATAATAAAACTAATAAATTTAAAAAAAATTCACATAAAAAGCTAAAAAATTATTTAAAAAAAAAAATTAAAAAAAACAAAACCTCTTCGATGTACCTTTACCTTGACGTGGTGAAGAGGCTTAAGGCTTAATGCCGAACAAAAAAAGGTACAACACTTTACTTAATAATAATATTATAAACTCATTTAATAGGAAACCATTACGATGTAGTATATCATTATTATAATTCACAACTATATTATTATTATTTACACTAAAGTACATCAAATAATATTAATTTGTTTTCGTTCGAGAACATTAACGTTATCATTGTTTATTTCTTTCGGAAGAATTAAGGATTATAGCGAAGTTAGGTAGAAGACCGAAGCCGGCCGAGATTAGACGAATTCTTCCGAAAACATCGCTAATAGCAATTCTAAAGCAGAATTGTTAATGATAAGTAAATAATACATATAAAAGTTAAAAAATGGTCTAAGAAGATGAGAAAATAACTAAAAATGTTGAAAAAATATATAAAAAATTATACTCGCCTACCGAAATAGGTACAAGTTTTATATTATTATATATTTATACACTATCAGTACAAATTTGATGTTTACGTCTTAAATTAAGCTTGTTTACGATTAAATCTTTTTACTATACTAAGAGATAAAACGTACAAGGTCCGCATTATATTTATATATATACTTAAGAGGATAATGCTTCAAAGTCTCAGAGCTTAAGGAATCTTTTATCGCTACTTAAAATGTAGGATTAATGACCAAAGTTCACAGCTGTATAGTATTAAAAATCATTATACATAGGAACATAATAGCCCATGGTCCAAGAGCTTAAGGAGCCTTTTATCGCTATTTAAATAGTAGGATTAAGAATCAAAGTTCAAAGCTGTATAGGATTAAAAATCATTACACATAGGAAGATAATAGACCGTAGTCCAAGAGCTTAAGGAACCTTTTATCGCTATTTAAATATTAGGATTAAGGATCAAAGTTCAAAGCTGTACAGGATTAAGAAGCCGTATAACGATGTTTATATTAAAGGCATTAAGAAGGTTCAAAGTCCATGTTTACGTTTAAGCTTAAGGAACTTTTTATCGCTACTTAAAATGTAGGATTAAAGATCAAAGTTCAAAGCTGTATAGGATTAAGAAGCCCTATAACGATGTTTATATTAAAGGCATTAGGAAGGTTCAAAGTCCATGTTTCCGTTTCACATACCTGCATGCTTCAACATGATTCAAACCTGTTTGTACTTTCGCTAACCTGTTTTTACATGATTCGACATGTCGGTGCATGCTCGAACCGGTCAGGTATAATCATCCTATATTAAAAAAAAACAAAATGGCGGCTGGATAGAGTTAAGGCTTTTAAATTGTGACGTCATAAAACAAAATGGCGGACGGGTAGACTCATGCTTTATAAATACTAAATTAGCCCAAAACGTAGGGAAAAGAAAATGGACGCCGGGTAGACTCATGCTTTATAAACTCTCAAGTTAAGCACTCTGATTGGTTAACTAATGAAGGAGTGGGGGGGGGGAGGGAGCAAAATGTAAACAATGAGAAGGTTATGTAACAGTAAGGGAGGTTTCAATAAATGTAAACAATAGTAAGGTTATGTCACAGTTTGAAAGGTTTCGTAAAAGCACGCATTACAATTTGACCATCGGACCTAGCCGGGAGGAACTCTCAAGTTAGGCACTCTGATTGGTTAACTTATGCAGGAGTGGGGGGAGCAAAATGGCGTTAGGGTAGACTCATGCTTTATAAATACTAAATTAGCCCAAAACGTAGGGAAAAGAAAACGGACGTCGGGTAGACTCATGCTTTGTAAACTGTGACGTCATAAAAGAAACTGGCGGACGGGTAGACTCATGCTTTATAAATACTAAATTAGCCCAAAACGTAGGGAAAAGAAAATGGACGTCGGGTAGACTCATGCTTTGTAAATTGTGACGTCATAAAAGAAAATGGCGGACGGGTAGACTCATGCTTTATAAAGAATAAATTAGCCCAAAACGTAGGGAAAAGGAAATGGACGTCGGGTAGACTCATGCTTTATAAAGACTAAATACCCTCAAAAAGGGGTCACGTGATCAAAAAGGGGCGTGGCTTAGTGGTTTAGGTTAGGTTGATGAAGGGTCACGTGACTAAAAAGGGGCTTGGCCCGGTGGTTTAGGTTAGGTCGATGGCGCGAACCAGCGTGGTTAAGGTTAGGTCGTGGTCGAAATTCAAATTCAAATCTCCCGCCATAGGTCACGTGACCAAATGCTGGCATCTGATTGGCTCCTCAAAAAAGTGTGCCAGCTCCCGCAATTCTTATCTACTTCTGTATTTTCAATTAATCTGATTTGACTTTCTGCTATTGTTTGAAAAATTAAAATCATCTTAATTAAACAAGATTAGAGATCATTTTTATAAAGTTTGTAACTGTAAGAATGACTACTGTTTGTAATTGTCCACAGATTTTTATATACTTTGTTCTATTACAACCATTTCTCTATGGCAACCAATTTTAATTTCCATCGAGTGTTAGAAGGGATAGGTATGACATATCAGTTTATAACAATCCAATAACAAATGATAACGTTCGTACTAATTAAAATCTTAATTAGGTTGCCATTGTAATGAGTTCAGCAACACCAGCCTAAATAATGGTTTTAAGTTTTAATCAGGTATAGTAAGAGATTTAACATATTCATTGATATTTCATTTTTGATAACATATATGTATATATACACTGGTAAAAAAAATATATATAATGAATTAAAATTTATCATAAATGTAATTGATTATACTATACATTTATATAATAAGATTCACTTTTATTTTAATCTTTTTTTCATCATACGATTTACAGCTAATGAGCTTTGTATATACAAATCTTATGATTAATTATTTTATTAAGGTTAACAATGTCAAAGAAAATGTTTAGTTGACGAAATCATTCCATTAATGTTTACCGCTCTGAAAGTTCCCTTCGACTTTTATAACAAATAAAAATTGAATTGCATAGTTTTTGATGTTGGATAGTGATCGAAATCTGATACTGAAAATTCATACTTTAAAAAATAGAAATTCCTTTCATGACAATCTTCATTCCCACTTTAATCCACTAGTTTCAATTCTTGCTTCCTCGACAATCCCTGATAATCCTCCGAGGTGTCTGAAAAGAAGATGGCCCCGAGACCTTCTAGTTTAACATAGTTTTTGGAGAGCTGCCAATGGGTAGTATCCCCACATGTGAATCATGACATTTGTATCTTGTATCTCATTTACTAGATGTATATCATTATACAGTTGTAAATAACAATAAATCTATTTTAAAAAATAGAAATAAGTGTGAATGGTTGATTATATTCCGAAAATATGAGAATAACTGAGTAACTTTATAAAAGAAGAATACATTAAAGAAATGGTTTTAATTATTTTCTTTTTTTTTTAGATGAATTTTGGATATTTCAGAGATATATTCTGGATGAATCCCCTTTGTGGTCAAGGTGTCAAAAACAGACGTCTCAAAGTTGATCATTGTTTTAAGTATCGGAATCGTCCTCAGTTGATCAAAAAGCCCTTAGTGGGACGAAATTAACTTACTTGAATGACTTTGAATATCCGAAGGCCTCGCGTAACTCTATACCAATTAAACTAGTTGAGCCGCTATTAATTAACACGTCTCTGATATAGGTCAGATTCGTTACTGAACTATCCGAATCAATTTCGCCAAAGTGTGCTTTAGAACTGCTTTCCACAGATTCGTAACGATCAAAAGAAACTTGAACTTCTACTAACTTAGTAGGGTGTCTCTATTTCCATAAATAGCAAACATTATTTTATTTGAATCAAAGGGAATGTATATGGAATCGTTAAAATATGTAATGTTGGCTTTTAGTTCAAAAAACATTAAATGTCGTTTGGAATGACGGTTATCAAATAATTACTCAAGCAAAATAATTAAACAAATAAAATTGCCTTAGATAAATAAATTAGCTATTGAATAATTGATTAAAACTCAAATATAACTTTTTACCTCACTGATAATAGCTTTAACTAATGATGATAATGTTTCATAACTATGATAGTCACAGGCTGCTAATCAAAATATCTGTTCACATCAATTGAAGAATGATCATTATTTAAGTTCCAAGAGCCGAACTCTGTAATCATTTTTAAAACCTATATTACAATATGTACGTATGCTCATCAGTAAACCACTAGTAACTACTCCATTCCTGACTGGGTAACGTCTTTTAAACATCGTAAAGACGGTACACTATGCCGGAAAGATTTTGTTAAATTGATATTTTGATAGTTATTACTCAAGAAGTTGAAGACTCGTTATTATTGTATCTTTTATTACTAAAATCTGATCTCAAACTATTTATCAGGATCATATTGGACTAGTTAAAATATTTTAGTTTGAAGTTAACGCATCACATATCTTATTACTTACTATAAATATTTTTATTTTTAAACTGACTAATTACTTTGTATTTATAGTTTTTTATTTCTACTGTACTAAAAAAACGAATTGTTATCTTCTATTTTTTTCATAGCACTGAAGAAGGCCTGAGATTCGGGCCGAAACATACTCTCAATAAATAAGTAAGTAAACTTAATTTAAGCGTTTTCACTGTTGGACAAGTACTTTTCCGCATAGAAAAACTCACATGGCTAGATTTGGAGGAATTATTTTTATTTTCCGTTTTTGAAACCACATTTCTAGGTCAAATAAATGGTTTTGTAAGGAAATAGTTGCTATAGTGCAATATCTGTGCGAAGAAAGAAGTGCTGTATCATCAGAAATGGTATAGATGGTGGTGCAAGGGTACCGAGGAATATTGGAAGTGTAAACAGAGTAGAGAAGAGGGCTCAGCACGCCACCTTGTGGTACGCCAGCGCATTGAGTAAAAAAAGGAAGATATTGAAGAATCAATGGAAATACAGACGAACTGGTCGAGAAAAAAAGATTGGAGAATTAGAAAATAAGTAGAAGGCAGGTGCGGTTTTATTTTCCACAGTAGACCTTTGTGCCAAACACTATAAAATGCTTTTTCAATATCGAGAAAAATTGCTGAGCAATATTCTTTTTTCTAGAAAGCAACAGAGATAGTATCAACTATACGATGGCATTGTTGCACAGTGGAGTGATAAGCACGATATCCAAATTTTTAATTTGGTATAACATGACGGCTTTCAAGGATTAGCGTAATGCGGTATAGGAATAGTTTTTCAAACATTTTGGCCATGATTGGCAGGAGTGCAATACGACGGTAAGATGAAGGATTAGAGATGGGTTTTGAATGTTTAGGAACCATTTTAATTGTGGAGAATTTCCAAAGGAGAGGAAAATAAGTTGTGTGCAAGATAGATAGATATTATTGATGTAGATTAGGAACAGGATAGCTTTTCGAAGAATGAAGGGTGTAATAAGATTATAACCAGGAGCTTTGGTAGTTTGTTAATTGCTAGGTAAACTTCTTTTGGATGAAAAGCTGGGGGAGCTAATGATAGAGGTAAATGTGATGCCAGGTCGTCTTCGATTTCTGCCGTAAAAAAATCGGCGAGCAAAGCTAGCCCTGAAGACCTGTGAAAGGTATTTAGCTTTTTCGTCGCCTGTCATAGCCCAGGATTGTCTGTACGTCTGAGAGGATATTGGATGTATTTTTTCTATACAGTCAACTTCTCTATCACCCTTATAAGTCTGAAACGTCAGGTTAACTTTGAAACCTTGTTCAAAATCTATTATATTCTGTAAGATGTATTTCTTTCAGCACATTCATGAAATTATTTAATTAATTTCGGTTGCTGCTTTGGAATCCATACCCCCAGGAAGATCAAATATTTGTTCTTTGTACAAATTTGTGATACCTATTCGTTTATTTTTTTACCAGGTCCAATCTTAAAATAATTGTTTATTATCCCAAGATATATTTAAATATTCCAATATTATTAAAAATTAGACCAAAATTGACCAGAACAGAGATTCCGTGCGGAAATACCCACTCTATTGGGAATAGCCAGCGGTGTCCGGTAACAATGCTAAATTATAGCTTAGAGAAAGGGAGGGAGGCGATCAGGGCTAAGTGAATATTAGTGGCCTGCACGCGACACCTTGCAACACGCCTGTCTATATATTGAACCATACCTGCCTCTGCCTTATAGTGGAACATATAATATTATTTACATTCTAAAATTCTTCGATAAAAATACATAACTAAAAAACATTTAAATAAGAATGATAATGGGCTCAGCGGATACAAAGTTTTAATGAAAATACCACCGCAAATCCGTCCACACGTCCAACACACCGTCCAAGCTAGTTGTGCAAGACACCTTAAATGTAATTAAACAAATAAAAAAATTATAGGAGGTCTTAATCTTAGTAAAATATTTAAAGATATTTGTTTTTCCTCTCTGCAGTATAAGTATCAAGAATAAAGCATAAGGCAGCATTTTACTACCAGAATTATATTTATAATTAAGTGTATATACGTGCGTGTGTGTGTTGAGTGCAGATATGCATATTTATATATTGTGTGTGTTTGTGTGTATGTATATATATATATTTTTTTCTTTTTAAATCTTATTATATCTTTTAAAATTATATATATATATATATATATATATATATATATATATATATATATATATATATATATATATTTTGTTGTTGTGGTGTTAACATACGTTGAAGAACTATAATTTCTATTCTTTTTATATTTTATTTTAAAATTGTATATATATATTTTTTTTTTTTTTTTAAATCTTATTATATTTTTTCATTATATCTTTTTTTTTTTTTTTTGTTCTTATGTTAACATACATTTACATTTTTGTTTGTGCATTTTTATTCGAATCTTTCTTTTATGTTCAGCTTATTTATACATGTTGTTAGTTTAATTTTATTGTTTTCAATCATTATAATCTAAGACTAGATTCTTAAGCTAACTTTTTATTTCCTGCTATGTTATTCTAAAGGGACTCGTCCCAGAATAAATAAAGAATTATTATTATTATTATTATTATTATTATTATTATTATTATTATTATTATTATTATAATTGTATGAAGTTTTATATTTCAGTCAGGATTTTATTATTCCTATCATATAAGTTTTTATTCTACAATTTTTAGGACATTTTTATGAGTCACTGAAATAACTAATTCATTCTATGTATTTACTTTTCTTAGCTTTTTTATTATTCAGTTTTTTAACTCTCAGATTCACTTTAATCTCATTCCAGTTGTTTTAAGTTAATTGAGTTTATATTTTCAACAAATGCAAATAGAAGCTTAATGCTTGAGCATATACAAAAATTGTGATTTTGATCTATTACTACAATTTTTCACATTTTAATGGGATTTTTTTTTATAATAATAGCTTTAAGATACTTGTCATATTAATGATGCAATTTCCGAATTTTTGGCGCACTTAGAGGCTACAAGGTTTTTTTAAAAATTAACTAAAGGAATTAAGTAATCGCCAACGGCCTTAGCAGTTGAAGCTAAACAAAAATTCTAAACCATTCATAAAAAAACATAATATAAATATACAGGCATAATTGAAACTCCTGTTCAGAGGTTTGTATTAATATAAGAATTTATTTAAGTAGAAATATATTTACATATTAATATAAGTATAGTATTTTTCTGATTTTAGTGGGATATTAGAATTTATTCGTTATTGGTTTTTCTCTTCCTCTTTTCGTGAAGGATATGTCCAAAGCCAATGGATATTCTAACAGAGAATTACGGTCGAACTCATTTCCAATTTGAATAAATCCCGTTTTACCTGCATTACTTTTTAATAATGATTTGTAAGGTTGAACAGAAAGAAAAGTTTTGAAAATAAATTTATACACTATGACTAAGTTTCTGATTTATGGTAAGTTAGATTAAAATTTAGCACTCTAAGTTTGACGATAACGTTTTCGGTTAGAAAAAAATGGAGCTAACTTGAAAAAACTGATGTGAATTAATTTAATACCCATTAAATACAACATATATTTGTTTGTAATTCTAACAAAATCTTGAATGCAGATAAATTCTCAACCGTGGGATTCAATATTTATAAATTACGTACGTCTGGCATGAAAATTTGTTGAACTATATAGAAACACTAGTCTGGCATATCTATATCATTATTAACTTATATAATTTCTAATGGATACAAACAAACTATATAAATAAATTGAAAAAAATTAAATTAAGTTGACAAAGATCGTAAAGCTAAACTAAAACAATTAACCGTGTGCATAAATCGATAACTAAAATACATACATGAAAAAAACTAAAATCTACGGGAATTTCCGAACACATAAAATTACTCCCGCATTCATTCTTTGCAATCCAAAATCTTCTTTTATTTTTCAATAATAAATGTTTTTGTTATAATAATAATTTAATTGTCAACAATAAATCATCCGTAAAGATCTGAATATCCGATTAGTTGTAAACTTATCCCGGAATAGATATACTTCTAATATTAACTACAATCTACCAGTCCAGACAAACCCATTTGTTCGTAACCTCTCATTTCCTTTTATTCCTATAGATTCTCCGAGGAGGCTGAAAAAAAAAAAGATGGTTTCGGGACCTGTTAACTTAAATAAAGTGCTACTGATAGGTAGTTATTTCACGAGATTTCATGAAGTTCATAGTCGTGATAGTTACAAGATTACCTGTTTTTTTTTTTTTACATTTATAAATTTTAGCAAAAAAAAAAAAAAAAAAAAAAAAAAAGGAATCAATGTTTTTCTTACATCTTCTTAAAATAGAGGAGGAGCGTTTTCCTAAATATTCTGGGACGTGCCCAAGTCCCAGAGTAAGCACATGAAAATTCACCAATAATGGATTCAATACATGATGTCGTACATTAACCTTACTTTTTCAACAGTGACATAATCCATAAATATCTGAATATCCCATTAGTTATTTATTTATTTATTTCTCCCTACCTTGCCACATGGCAATACGGGTGTCGGTATATTTTTTTTTTCTATTCTTCCCAGTTTTTTCACTCTGGCCTCTCCTCGATAACCATATCTTCAGCTTCTGCTTCTTCTCTCGGAGGTGGCCTTCCTCGATCTCGTCCTGTTCCACCTACGTTAAAAGCTGATGGACCAAGTGAAGTTTTTCAAGCATGAATAGATGATAGAAAATGTCCATAATTCTGCTTGGACAACAGCTGAGGAAAATCGCTTTCCGTGAGGACCCAGAGCCCACAATCCCTTAGTAGTTTGACCCTTATTGCTTCGAAGGCGTAGCAGTCCACAATTATGAGCTCAGCAGTCTCCGGTACTCCACAACTGGGGCACAGGGGATCTATTTCTTTCCCGAAACTGTGTAACTTACTTCGGAAAGCCCCGTGCCCAGTGAGGAATTACGAGACCCAGTAATCCGGCACTATCCATTTAGCTTCCAATCGTGACCGGACCGTGGGGAAGAATTTCCTCAAGGTAGCACCTTTTGAGGTTGTCACCCACCGCCGGTCCCACTTATCAATGGTGTCTTCTCGGATTGCACGCTTCCATTTCCTTGGGTCCTCCGCAATCCTCATTTGGATATTTCCCGGGAGACCTGCTGAGCCTTGCCTCTTGTAGGCATCTTTAAACGAATTTTCACGCAGGAGGTCGAGAGGTACCCCTGCTGCAAGAATTTGAACCGCCTCATGCAATATCCCATTAGTTGCCGACGTAGCCCGAAATAGATGTTACATTTTTAATAACAAACTATCAGCCCACGCATACCCACTAGTTCATAGCCTCTCATCTCCTTGTATTTCTATTTCACCTCCGAGGAGGCTGAAGAACGATGGCCGCCAAACTTGTTAACTTAAATAAATAAAAGTGGTACCGACGGGTAGCTTCTTCTCGGGACAACTTAAGCCTTTAATCGTAATTTTTCAGATTGTCTGTTTTATTTTTAATAAAGTGGTTATTTTCAATAAAAAATAAGTAAATAAATAAACAAATAAAGTTTTTCTTTTATTTCATTGTTATTAAAGAAGCCATTCCTTCCATATGTACCGAGTAAAAAAAAAAAGACAAAACAATTATAAAATAATAATAATCAATGAATGCTGGAAGCACCCACTTGCACAAAATGTGACGACGTCATATAGAGTTATAATTATTTTCTCTTGAAAATCGCTCTTTAGTTGTAATAGAAAATTTGAGGAGTAAAATTGAAAAATAAATAAGTTTATTCCACTAGAGTAATTTTTAGCCTCTTATCTTCTACTCTCATTAAATAACATGAATTTAATTCTCTGGTAGAGATGTCACAAGAAGTTTGCCACCGGGACGGACTTGTAGGAAGGTGTAAATCTGTCAAGAAGCCGGACGGACGGCAAAAAGGGGTATAAGAAGGGACATCAAACCAAGGAACATATAAGGGAACCTTCCCTAACAACCTTCTTCTATCGGAGCCACTCGATACAGCCTCTAAGAACGTAAAAGAAAGAAAAAACCTCAAGGAAAAACTTAGAACATTACAAGAAGACTCATGTACCTTAACGAGGGACATGCTCTAATCAACACTAATTAGTGCCCAACATTTACTTTTAATAATGAAGCTAACGAGTTTCCTAAGAAAATATTTCTATAAACACTATCATTTTTTTAAATAATTCTTTTGAACAATTATATACTATGTCATAAACATTCAAAACTCTGCTCAAAATTATATTTCAGATAAAAAAGCCTAAAAATATACTGTGTGATTTCTATTTGTAGCCAACTTATATTTTTAACCAACCGGTCCTCACGATCATTAATGTTTAAAGTACTCTGGAACGCCCCAGGTCTCTATTCGTTAACGGGACAATAGTAGTTATTTTCCTTCTTAAAACCCACTAACAACTTAAAAAAAAAACTATAATTTTTCATAAAATATCCTAGTAAAACACATTGTACAAATAAATAAAATATTGTCAAAGAGCATAAAAATCTATAAAACATAATAAAGCATTTTTTTAATATTATATCAAATATATATATAGCAGTAAATACATATTGTGTTACATATGTCGGTAGATACAATATTTTCATAATTGACTAAAACATTATTAGCTATGCCTACTTCTTATTACTGCTACACTGTGTTAAGGTTTATTGATGAGCACGTATATAATTCCTACATATTCAATTATATTTGACACAAGCGAGTATTTACAAGGCATTAATTAATCACCTGAATTTTTTAGAAACAAATTTTAATACAATTTTTATTTTTCAAAAACTTCAATAAAATGCGATGGGGATCTCTGAATATGCAAGCTACAACAGAAAGTTCCATAAATTAATCAAATCCATTTTTCATAAAGAAATAAATGACATAATGTTTCCAGCAAATAATTTTTGTTTAATCTCCGTAAGATATTTCATCAAGGAAATTTCAGGAAAGGAAAAGGAATGTTGACTTACACATATATGCAGTTTTATAAACATTCTATACGTAAAAAAAAAAAACGAAAAAAAAAAACACTTAAATTTCGAAAAGCTCCATAATGGCGTTTATGGTTTATAATGTGAATAAAAAGGCACACTTCATTCTTCTTGATACATTGAAAAATTCCGATATTTTGGGAAATTAAAAAACAAAAAAATAATAAATATGACCGATATCTAGGACTGCACCTTGACAAACGCCTTACTTGGAACCCTCACACAAGACTGAAACGACAAGAAACTGGACGACGTTTTCGCCTACTTCAACACTCACTAGACAAACGTTCTAATCTTCCACTTAACTACAAAAGACTCATCTACATGCCTATCATAAGGCCGATATGAACTTACGGAGTAGAGCTTTGGGGCTCTACTAAACCATCGAATTCTTCCCGTATCCAACCCCTACAATCCAAAATCCTTCCTAAAATCCTCAATGCTCCTTACTTTTTCACAAACAAACTTATCCATAAAGACCTTAAAGTTCCTAATTTGGCCCGATCTAGATACCATTCCTTTCATGACAAACTCTATTCCCACCCTAATCCTCTTGTTTCAATACTTTCTTCCTCTTTAATTCTTGACAATCCTCCGAGGCGTCTGAAAATAAGATGGCCTCGAGACCTAGTTTAGAAAAGTTACAGGAGTGCTGTCATTGGGTAGTTCTTCTTCAACTTTGTTTCACGCCATTTATCTTTTGTCACATTTACTTGTTTTACCTTGAAGTACAGTTGTAAATTTCAATAAATGATGTGAAAAAAAAAATAAATACGAATTTTGTAAAATTCATATTTTAAATAAACGTGGGTGAAAATTTTACAGAAATTAATCAAACTCCCTATTTCAATATCGCAGAAAGATTGACCGTAGGAAGGAATGATGACTAAGTTTAATTAAAAGTCAAATAAAGCAAAGTCAGAAGCTGTTTCTTTTTATAACAAAGGACGGACGATGACTAAAGGAAGATCCACGAACTCATCTTCTGGGAAGTAATCCTGACTTGTAACTTTCGCTAGACAAGTTCAGATTGCTAGATGATAAAGAGAAATTTATAACTTGGCACTACCTTCATTAAACAAGAATATCCATTACTGTGATTAATGAATAAAATGTAGAGTATATATTGTCTGCTAACTTTCAGTTTAACAGAAATCAAATATATAAGTTATATTTCAGTTACGGGTTCGATTGCGGCTGTAGCTAGATATATTTTTATTATGTTATTTAGTCCTTATATGTACCGTTCATGTAGTTTGGTTATATATAATTAAGTTTTATAACAGTGGTTCTCCGTTCATTATATATCTGTGGCGGTCGTAAAAAACGTTATATCAAAAATGAGTTAACTTCACGTATCGCTCCCTCAGACCTTCTTCTACGTCGTGTAAAATTGGTTAAAGAAATTTCTTGGTAGAAGAAATTTTAAGTTTAAAAAAGCTGTAATTAATAACTCTATATTGGTATTACGTAAATCTTTAAATCGCTCCACCTGTGAAATGAAAGATTTTGACTTAACCACTTATTCACGACCGCTACAGATATTATTTAAGATATAACATGTGTACCAAAAATTCAGGGTAAAAACTAGGAGGTTAAACAAGATCTCAGCTAAATCACTTCCATGCTGAATCGTTAGCGTAAAAACGATATAGATCCTTAATATGAGTTGAAAGTCAAAGAATCTTCATGAGTTTTAATGAAACAGGTTGTTCTTTGTACGTTCAACTAGATGCTTTTCACACTGAGTTCGTAGACAAATTGTTTATCAAGAGATACTTAATTATTGCCTCATAATAACTGAGTTCTATGCTGAATGATAATTTTCATCGTTTGTCACGTAGCCTGTATTATAGTCAAAACCATCTGTTAAGCTGTTTTCTCTCAATTCTAATGTGGGATCTCTATGTCAGTATTTTGTCCAAGTACGGTCCTAAACTTCTTCTGAAGTTGGAATAGGTATATCCTCCAAATACACTGTTGTATATTCACCATATTTGAGCATGAAATCAATAATCACACAGTTTGATTAGTTTTTACTTTACACCTGTTAAACCAAAAAGATAAAATCGTCAAGATGGTCTTGAACATGAATGATGCCAGAATTGGGTTTTGTTGGGATGTCAAAAAAGCAGTGCCGTCTGCAAAACTGTCTAGTAAAGTGATATCATTATCAGGTTAGTCTGATCGTGTAGATAATTAATAGGAATGGTCCCAGTACACTGCCTTGTGGGACTCCTGTTCGAACACTTTTCATACCAGAAAATGCGTCTTCTACTTTTACAGTAAATTGTCTATCATGTAAGAGACTAATGTTAAACATATGTCTGAGAAGAGAAAATGTTGAGCTTGGAAAGCAATCCTTCATGCCACACCTTGGCTAATACCAAGGAAAACACCAGTGCAATTTTTTTTTACTCCAAAGTATTCGAAATGTAATCTTCCGGCATTGTTAAATGGTCAAATATTTGAATAGTATAATAGTTCTTAGTATCATAATTATTTTATGGGTTAGATTTGTCAAATCTCAAGTGCTGAATGTTATGCGTATAAAAGTCAATGTGTAGATCATTCTAAAAATGAGCTTGAAGGACCATTCTAGATTAGAGACAAATCAGGAGCTTGATAGTTAATATCAAATTTTGTTTTTTTAATTATAATAATGTATGCATAAGTGAAGCTCAGTTAGGTAATAATTATTTATTCTGATATAAATTCAGTGAATAGAGTTAGAGCATAGATATGGTTTATAAAATTTTGGAATTGAAAATAAATTGAAACAACAGTTTATATTTTTAATTTTAAAATAAAAGCTATGTCCTGATTTTCATTATTTTTTGTATGGGTAGATAAACCCGAAAATCGCAAATTATTTGCACAAACAATTATTCGTATACCCAAATTTACTTCTTTTTTTTTTTTTTTTTTTTTTTTTTTTTTTTTTTTTTAAAACAGTATACTATATGGAATGAAATATCAATAGATAACACAATAGAAAAATATAATACTTTTAATAAATCATTTAATCATAATAATAAAAGGTATAATTGGTGTGTTGGAGATTGGTTCATATAAGTTAATTTTCTTTAAATAATATGGAAGTTTAATACTTATCAATTGCCTGCCGTCTATCGTTGTTTTATTTTAGTGTGAAGCACTTAACACTGTGCACCGAAAGGTCTTGGTGTTTCAGTCAGCAAATGTTAGTCCCTAAATCCTAAATGTCCTTTCACATAGTCTTGTCAATGCGACTTCATCTCTTCTGGCATTTTATAATAATGATTTCTAAGGAAGTATTGTGAGTTTTATTTGACTAAGTTCTTTAAATTTTGTCTGAACTATTTGAATCGCGATTTATACCTAACAAGCTACTCATGATTGTGCTTAAGAATAACATATCTTTGCACTGAACTTGATTTGATTTAAATTTCTATTATTCTCATAAAATACCAGTGAAGAACTAAATTTAATGGAATATATCAGATCAATTTAATAAAATAATTGAATTGATTTTAATAAAAATAAGTTTAATACAACAGAAATCTGTGATATCGCTGGTAGAAAGAGGCGTAGCGTACTGGCGGGGAAACTT
Source organism: Piezodorus guildinii (assembly GCA_023052935.1). NCBI lineage: Eukaryota > Metazoa > Arthropoda > Insecta > Hemiptera > Pentatomidae > Piezodorus > Piezodorus guildinii. Next base: position 168,970,955 of record CM041292.1, on the reverse strand, counting down.
CCGGGATACTCGCTTCAGCGGCGACCCTGCCGTAGTTCCGCCTAGCTAATATTACTCTTGCCCTAGTAGTTTACTATTCAATATAGCACTAAAACTATATATAAGGAATATTCAACTAGGAGAATATTCCACAACTTCAGAAAATTAGTCTAGAATTTAGTAACAATCAGAACAGCAAATTAGATTCATCTTCGGGATTCCCTGGCGCTCTCATGTCTCCACCTGGTAAGCCGGGTTTAAGTGGTATTACCTGAAATTATGAGGGCTTTCAACAGATACCTATAGTCCGTGATAAAGCAACGAAAAATGCAACCCATTTTGCCAAAATTGTTAGTATGTTTCATATAAATCATCTAACATGATTAACAAAAAATACACATCTGTCAACTCAAAACGGATGGATTACAAAATAGCGGCCATTCAAATAGGGAAATACACGAAATCTCACTATTTTGTAACATACTACTAATTACTATCATGGCAACGGCTCACCCTTTGAAGATAATCTTTATGAAGTAAATCATCAAGTATTTAATAAGCTTTATTTGAGTGGTAAAAGACATTTGTATGTCTTATATTCAAAGATATAGGGCTATTACAAAAAAAAAAAAAAAGTTTGCGGAAAAACGAGATATCACTCTTTTCTAACATTATTATGGTTACTATCATGGAAGCCGTTCATCCTATGAGGATAATTGTTATAAAGTAAATCATTGAGTATTTAATAAGATCTCATTTCAGTAGTAAATGACATTTGTATGTTTAATATTCAACTTGGAGGTATTCCAACAAAACAAAAGTTTGGGGAAAACGAGATATCCCTCTTTTCTATCATAATTATGGTTGCCATCATGGAAACAGCTCATCCTATGAGGATAACCGTTGCAACAATTAACGAAAAGATTTAAATTACCTTTAAGTTGAGTTGTAAAACGTGCCTTTATGGCTAATAGTAATAGATAGAGTTCCTACAAAAAGCCGGAAACCAAGAAACGTCTTATTGTTGTCATTAATTTGGTTGATATCAAGTAAACAGCTGTTCCTAACAATATAACGACAGTAATAGAACTCCGTAGGACTAATACTCACCGACATAATGCCAGTGCAATGGTTACAGGAGCCTGTCCCTAGAAACGCGTGAGCCGCGGGCTTTCCACCCACCGGTGTTTGGCAGACCAGCGTCGTTTGATTCGTATTATCGTATTTTATTATGAGAACAAAAGGAAAATCGTGGTCAAATGAGTCAGAATTTCGCTTTTTGGTCCCTTTTTGGATGGTCGCCATTTTGTAATCCACCAGTTTTGAGTTACCAGCAGTGCATTTTTTGCTTTACTATGATACATAAGGATGATAGTTAATACGTTAAATCAGAACAAATAAAGACATATACTATATATGCTATACTATATATAAAGTAAAAAAGTTATAACTGTATTGATAATGCGTCATAGAAATAGAATAGAAACAATAGAGAAAAAAACTAAGTTATTTGTAAATTCTCATTTTGGATTTTAGAATCTTACCAATTACATAGTAATAAAAAAAAAAAAAAAAAAACTTACGAAACTTTAATCTTTTCATCATCAAAAAGAGATCTAAAAGCTCACCTGAAAAAAAAAAAAAAAATGAAGTTGGATACATCATGTAATTTTAATATATATATATATATATATATATATATATATATATATATATATATATATATATATATATATATATATTATTAAATAAAAAAAAATATTAATAATGAGATAATGAGAAAAATTTATGTATTGAATGATTTTTTTATAAAAAATTATGTGACAAAAAACAAATCAAGTACTTTTAGATTTTTATCTGAGGTTATATGATATTCCCAATTTTATTAAATAATCCTCTAATATACACAAAGAAGAAGAAATCACAAAGAAGTATGATAAAATCTTTCTTTTTTTTTTTTTTAGTAAAAAAATAATAGTAAATTATTCAATTTGTAAAGATAGATCACTTAAAAAAAAAAAAAAAATTCTTTATGTGACATAGCATATTAATGAATGAGGAAACTGAGACATCATTTAAAAGTCTATTTGTTTTAAAAACAATTTAGGAGAAGAAAGAGTTCTTAGAAATGGGAAGCGTAGGAAATAAACAGAACATTTTTAAAATTACTTTCAGAACTCTTGGAACCATCTATATAAATAAATAATATATATATATATATATATATATTATATATATATATATATATATGTATATATATATATATATATATATATATTACACATATATACATATACATACACTAAGAATGAATGAATAATAAAGAAAAAATACATAAATACGTCGAAGCTAAAGGAGTTTGATAAAATAAAGTGATTGTTGGTGATAATAAATTTTCTTGTTATATAATACATTTTGAAATGTTATTATATAACTAAAAATAAATAGTTTAATGGAAACGTAATCAATTCAATGGAAATAAGTATTAACTCAGAATCGACAAAATGAAAGGAACCTTGTGATTGATAATTATTAATAGAAAAAAGGTATGCACCAAATTTTAAAATTATAATTAAAAATATGGTTTAGCAGGTACGAGTAATATTTTATCTATAAAATAAAAATTATAGCTCAAAATATAAAAAGGTACATTTAAAAAAACAAGTAAAGGATCTATCGATACAGTAAAACTAACACAAATAATAAATAAAATACAGTATAATAAAAATAAAATGTTAACAAGATTATCGACCTTTCAAGAATTATTTGCTACAGCTATTTCCTGTAATAACCGTTCAGGTAAGTATGAAAATAACTGGAGTAACTAGAATACTTAATTAAATCCAATCAGATCAGGGAAAATTAAAAAAAGAAAAAAATGAATCAGTGAAAAACAACCGGTGCTACAGGAGCTAGATTCAATTTCCTTTCAATATCAGATTTTCAACCCCCACTCCCCACTCACTCCACAAATCCTATTCGCCTTAGACCTTTATTTTTATTTCCATTCCGTTTGTTCCTTAAACTCGCCGAGTTCCAGTAATTGATCTGGATGTAAAGTGGGATAAATAACAGAGAAAACCACGAAAACCAAAAAACAATACTTGACTAAGAAAGACTCTTCTATGCTGAAAACCTTTCACAGCGGATGCTAAGTAAATTTTTGAATCAAAAGAAGGAAAAGGTTGGTCAGTGACAAACAAAACCACGAAAAAAGGACGGAGGGAGTAAAGGTGAGTATATATAAACCAAGCGTGTAAAATGGAAGCAACGTTTGGGAACAGAATGCTTGGATAGTGTGAAAACAACCGCAAATGTTTCCAGGCTAGGAGGAGAGTTTCAAAAGTTTCTGGGTTTTCCTCAGGCAAAAAAAAGGCGTTTTAGGAAATTCTCGTTTGGTTTGAATGCATTTAACCATTTATTTTCAATTAAAATTGTTTTTTGTTACTTCTATTTTCAACTGTTGAAGCACCAATATTGCAATTATCACGCCATGTTCTATAAATTCTAGGTCGCAACCGCTACAATCCAATTGAAGAAAATGATTTTTGATAAACGATGGGAATATAAAAGGGTGACCATTGCATAAAAGTGCATGTTTGAATAATGTTTTTTTTTTGCCATTCAGACCATTTTTGTATATGCTAGCAAGTTCCGAGTTTCTATAATAGTCTATATACAACCATGAATTGTTATTCGATTACTCAAGATTACTTTATTCGAATATTTTTTTAATTCACGAACAATAACAAATAACTAGTGGTTGATGCACTGTTCAATTAACTAACTATATTCAATATATTATATTATATTATATATATATATATATATTATATATATCATAACTGAAGTGTAATATATTACATTATTTATACTTTCTCATTTTTCATAGTATAAAAAAAGTATTTTACGAGTGTTTTTCCGCTAATTTCTATGTACGTCTTTTTACCTTTGTTGATTATCAGCAGCTTCTTTAAAATTTTGTTAGCCGAAAAACACAGTTTCAGTTCTGTGTCATTGCGAATTACCATTGTTTCTCATAATCAGATTTTTATCCATTTGGGCTGTTTCCTCAACTAGAAAATTATAATAATTTTAATTTTAACTTACGATGCCTAAATGATTTTTATAACTATACGATTGTTATATTTTACAATAATTTCATTTTGAATACCTTTTTATTTTTGCGGAATGATAACTAATGAGGAATGAAATGAGAAAGACAAAAGTATCGATTGTTAATCCAATAATATCGCTAAGTGAAAGGGTCACCTGTGGTGTAGTGTCCAGGATAACATATTTCTATATCAAAGATCGTAGGTCCAAACAAGGCAGATGGTCTTAGGACTTTTCTAGGGAGTAAAATTTTCTTAGTCATGCCATCCTTTGGAGGAGACGTAAAAATGGTGTTCCGGAGCTGTCAGGTACTCGTTAAAGATTCGTATCGTAATTTAACCTGGATATACCAAGTTGTGTACTCCTATTTTCCGATTAACCACAGTAGCAGAATGTGACATATGACGTTAAAAGAATAAATAATCATTAATTATTCTATTAATGTTGCTGATTTTCATATACATTTAGTAGATTATCAAATCTTGGCTTTAACATTATTGGAAATTGCCAGAAACGCAAAAATGTTTCACTCATTTGTTATCAAATCACTCTTTTGTTTCCCTTCACATTAAAAAGGTATTGGTTTTAATATTTCTATATGTGATAACTGAAATAATGTCAGAAATCCACTTGTAGACGCAAATATTCCCTGGATAAAATATAAATCGTAATCGTAAAAAATAAAAAAATAATAAAGAGCTATTAACAATGAAATAAATATAACCTACTGCAGTATCCATATAAAAAAATCGCTAATTTTTAAGTCACAGTTCAACATAGATCTATCAATAATTCATCATTAAATAAAGTGGCATCATAGTTTCAAATATTTCAACTTCTATACGTTTCCCGAAATTGTATTACAAAGAGAGCGTTTTCTATTTCGGGTCTTGGTTTGGAGTGTTAATTCTTGGCAAGATCCATTAGCACTGCAGTGGCACTCGGATTTCATAAGCCGAGTTGAACTTTTCCCGGTCCATTATAATTACGAATCCTGCATTCTAATGCTAAACAGAACGAGGCAAGGGAAGAGAGTTTTAAACTTGCACGGGACTTAAAAGTTTTCAGAATAATATCTACCATATAAACACTGTCCTTCGTTTCACCCATGGACATTTTAACTAGTATAACTCATTTATGCGGTATTTCCATTTTGATCAAAATGGTTTTCCAACAATGTAAAATATTCCACGCCACAACTAATTCCGTAGACTAGGTAAGTACAGATCACAGGATTAGCATAAAGTAATGTAAGCATAATCGTATGTATGATTATAGAAAATGGATTAGGCATTTCGGTCTCACTCCTTACCCATATCAGAAAAGTTTTAATTGCTTGCTATAAAGTTTACCTATAAATAAATAAAAATTAACAATAGGACTATAGGAATTCTCTCTTGCCATTAAAAAGGACTAATTTTTATTAACTTTTTTTATTATTTATATTAATTAACAACTTTATTCAACATACACAAGTAAATGTGTAGTAAGAATGTTATCAAATTGGTTCACGGAAGAATTAACCATTAATAGGACTCTAATAACTATTTTAAATGAGTAGGTGCCTAGACTCCCTTCTTTTCAATCGCTTCATAAGTAAGGTTCCAGATAAGGAAGAAAGTTTACCGTCAAGTGGGTTTGTAGAATGACAAGAGGTACATATAATTCGGCTTAGGTATGCAACAAAAAGGATCTTTATGCCATTATTGATAATTTTATTTCTGACAAAATAAAGGACATTTAGGATTTTCGACCATGAGGTTTGGATGCGGATTGTCTTCAGATGGTTTAGTTGAGCTTGAGTGCTCAATTCCATATGTTTGAATAATTGTTTCCATAAGCATTGTAGTAATCCTAAAACTCTCTAAATTTTTTTTCTATCCTCAAAAATAATTGAGTAATGGACGTATATATTAGTACAATTTCAAAAATAACTACTTTATTGATTCAAACATTTTTAATCGGCCTCCATTTCGGCTGATACTAACAAACGGCGCACAGTGAGGCGAAACACCAAATTATTGGACATTGTAGTATTAAGGATTGTGGGTAAACCAAACCCCGTCCCGTTTTCCTTATAAGAGAGGTAATTATCATTCAATTGACAATAAAAAAACATGAACAAAATCCAAACAATTTTTTATTCATATAATTATAATTAGATGCTTTTACTAATTATGTTTGTACATAACTATGTATTAATATATATATATATATATATATATATATATATATATATATATATATATATATATATATATATATATAATAATAATAACAGGCTTACCGAACCCGAAGATTCGATGCCGATACCACCAAACTCCGCCTGCACAGACTCGTCCAAAATTCACTAACTAAACCAACTAAAAAACTAGACCAATTTTTTTTTGTTATTAAGAGTAAAGAAAAAGTAAGACAGTGAAATTAAACTATACATGTAATTAAACCTTAATATTTTGCATCAATCAACTCAATTTTTGAATAATATAAAATTGGACATGTTAGGCTCATTGGAAGAGATCACAAGCTACCTGAATATAGAATAGATAAGTTGAATTAAACATAACTGAAGACAACCTACCTTTCAAGAGGACTACCAGGAAGATTTACAATGATATGCGATAGAATGTTTAAGCTCTAGTCGAAGGGAATTGTCAATTTTCAGCTGCACCAACTTACCAATTGATTAGTTTTGGGAAATCCAGTTCCTAAAAAAAAACGAATTAGCAGAAATCAACAACATCCCCCCTCCCGATGCTAGGGCCAATCCTTTATTACCTTACCCCAAGATAATTTCCTCAACCACAAATAAGGGATGCCTCACCAGTTGCCGCAAGAAGTAGCTAGAGACCGAGTAAAAGGAGATTCACTAATAAGACATCGATGGAGAATCAAACAACTTATTAAAATTGAAATATAAATATTCATATGAACAAATTGTATTTGATATAGGAGGGCTTGGTCCCAGAATAAAGATTTTTTTTCATTTCATTTAATTTACAGCCACAATATTAGAGACGATTTGCAATGTAATTGCTATAAGACAACTTAAAGTCTGAACCATGGAGGTGATTTTCATTTCTTCGGTATGGGAGAGATGTTTCCTCCAATACTAAGATAATTGAATTTGGAGTGAGTGTAAGTTGGAAGGAAAGAAACAAAGAAAGCCGAGGTGACCTTAATCAAATCGGAGACGACAGGGGCTGGAAGCCGTTGCCCTTTGTGCTGGTACAGGTACAGGTACCGCCACCGGCCAAAGGCGAAGGAGGATCCTTTGTCGGCTCCCATTGTGACCTACATCACAATTAGTGGAGCTAATTATTTTAGTGTGACTCCCTGCCCTACACTGATCTCACTGCGTATGTCTCCTTCACGGGGCTTATAAGAAAATATAATTATTATAATAGTATGATACTAATGATTATAAGGTTGAATGAAAAACATAAAAGTGGTCCACCGCTTTCTTTTAAGAGTTTGGGTAGATTCAATAATAAAAAAAAAACAAGCAAAATTAAAAAAAAATTATATGGCATCGAAATGTTTTTCCAAGCAAAACATTGTTAATTCATATTATATTTAGGGAAATAAAAGGAATTAGGGTCTATTAGGGAAAGAAGAGGCGCATTAATTTTTCTTTTGTTAAACTAATACTAATACCGGTGCCTTTTTTTTTCAGTGTCTTTTGTTTTCAATGATTGTCCAGTGGAGCAATACTGGAAATAATTCCGCGTTTCGTCGATTATTGCCTGTTGGTGAGTTGTACCTTTTGCTAAAAGTCTAGTGAGTGCTTATTTTGTAATTTGTGTAACTCGAGCGGTTTTTTAACACTAACTTCAGATTTCTGGCAGTAAGTATAACTCGAAAGACAGATAAAATGTTTTATATTTATTTTTGCCCTTGTAAATAATAGATAACATAGATACAGAAAGAAATACCGGTAGTGCTCGCCTCCTAGTGCGGGCCACGGGTGACAAACGTGATCGTGTTAATCTTTTCTATTATTTTTTTAAATAGCCGATTTCGATTCTAATTGATTATTATTGAAAACTGTAAAAGTTGATTACGGTATATACATCACCAGAAATGGATTTACTCGTTAAAAACAATATCGATTTAATGTTGTTTTGTTTAAATTATTTGAAGGATAAACTTAAGCTTTACATATTCGAAGAATACTATTTCATTATATACTCTTAATTTAAAGTAATCTTAAGCACCATTTGAACCCGAGCTCAAAAGAAAAACAACTTCAAATTATTAACACAACGATTTATTATTCTCAAATAACTATTTTATTTTTTTATTTTTATTTTTTTTTTTTCTTACCCTCTGGTTTTATTTTCGAAAAAAATACAAATACAAATATTATATGTATAGCTGTCAGATTTGTCCTTCTGTTACCCGGAGGTATTCTAAAGAGGATTGCTATATGCGCTGGATGCACTAGTAATCTTTCAAGGGCTTCTTCTAAGCCTTTATTTATCCATTGCAAAATGGGAGGGACCATTCTTCAAGGTCTTATGGCAATTGAAATTTATTTCTGACAAAAGGACATTTAGGATATCACCATGAGGTTGATCGATTGTCCAATGTCCAGTTGAGCTTGAGTGGTATATCAAGGAAAATTTTATAATTGAGTATTAAAACTACCTTTTTTTCTACCTCAAAAAAATTGATAATGTGTCCGTATATATTAGACAATTTCAAAATAATTCTTATTGATCAAGATATTTTATCGGCCTCTTCTGTAAAGTTGGCAACCCTTATTGGACATTGCAGTATAGGATTGGAGGTACCGAAACGTCCGTATTTCTTATAGAGAGGTACTTATATCAATTGAAAATAAGAAACGCAACCAAACAATATCGACTAATTATAATTGAGTTTACTTTAGTTTGCCTACAGTAAGCTGATGTAGTAATAGATATTATATATATATCTATTTCTTTGCCATTATAGTCTTCTACTATACTATATAAGGTATGCCTATCTAATGAACGCCTTAGAGAAGATTGATTACACAACTGGCAAGTGTTTCCTCGTTACACTAAAAAATCAGAGGCAAAGTGCTTTTTCATTCGGAAACGACATGACATAGAATCTGACTATCATTGGATTCAACCTTAATGCCAATCACCTTCTGATCATCTAAATATTGGACATGATGCTCATTGTGCAGGGTGAAGCACCTTATTCGTGTTCATACTAGAAGCAACTACTCAAAGACACGGAAGTACAGTTTGCGTAGATGTTGCCTATGGGTGCTTTCATTTAGTGCACCACTTACCTTGATAGTATGGAAATCACCAAAAAAACGTTAGCAGAATACAACACCCTCCGATGTAAGGCCAATTTGTATTCCTTGAAAGATAATTTTCCCTTACCCACACATAAGGGATCCTCCCGCATAAGTAGCTAGAGCACGATAAAAGGAGACACGTATAGACATCGATGGAGAATCAAACACTAAATTGGAAAAAAATCATATGACTGTTTTGCAGTCTAGTGAGGCTGAGTCCCAGTGCATTTTTTTTCATTTCAGTTATTACGCCACATATTAGAGACATTTGAATGTATTGCATAAACAATAAATCGACCATGGAGTGTGATTCCATCTTCTTCGGTATGAAATGACTCCTCCAATACAGATAATTGAATTTGGAGTGGTGATTGGATGAAGCAAAACGAAACAACCTTATCAAATTGGAGACGAAGGAGGACTGATAGGCCGTTGCCTTTGTGTGGTCTACATTCTCCCAGGCTTAAGTAGCGGTCACTATGTGTCCTTGTTCCAAGTCAATAGGGGAAAGTTATTAGGATCCGCACTACATGAGTCTTCAAATGTTTAATAGGGAAGGCTTTTACCCTCCGAGTAGCATCTTCAATAGTAACAGTTAATCGGAATATCATCCATGTCCGAACGCCTTGTTACGCCTTTGGGCGTTCGTATAACCGACATCAACATTTTCCGAAGTGGTTAAGAATAATTTAACTTTTTATTTAGGGATGGATTGGTGCCCTCATGTAGGTGGGAGATTAAAGCGATATTCTTCCTCTTCTTAAATAAGAATCGGCCAGATTTCAGTGCCTTTTGTTCTTCAGTGGATAATAGGTGCCATCTGATGTAAGGTGTCACTCTTCCTCTTGGTGACGTGTGACCTCAAAAGTCTCCAGTGAACTGACGATTTTGATCATCATGGTCCGTACGAGTTGCTCGTAGCATAGAAAGTCTTCGCATTTCACGATGAGGAGTGTATACTGAAGCAGTGTTTATATTGATTGCCCGTTGTAAACAGTAGTAACAAGATACGAAAATATTACCGTCAGGTGTCGCTCCTTTTGGCAATGAACAAAAGTGATCGTGTTTCTCTGATGGATTTTTTAAACCTTTTCGATTATGTAATTATTGGAAACTGTAAAGTAAACGGTGTATAATCCAGAAATGGCCTTTCCCTCGTTAAAACATATGTTTAATGTTGTTTTTAATTTTTGAAGGATAATACTTAGCCTTACATTTTCAAATCTATTTCAATTCTGCTTATTGAAAGGAACTTGCTCCATTTGCTGAGCTCAAAGGAAAAACACACCGATTAGTACCAACGATTTATTATTTCTAAATAACTATTTTAGGATAAAACTATAGGGTATAGCTGTTTATAGGCAATTATTTAATATGAGAAGCAGTAAATAATGCAAAGGCAGAAGAAATATTACCTCTGCTAACTGCAAACGCTATACCTCTGCTATTCTAAACCAATTTCGATGATTATTTTTTCATTGTTAGAAATATATAAATCAACTTTTTTTTTTATTTTGCTTTAGTGATTCTAAAACTCTATTCATATGTTTCTCTACCTTCAAACGTAATTATGTTATAAACAACGTATTTATGAGAAAAATTTCAATTTTTTTCTTTGCTGTTTTATCGTTTTTTTTTTTTAATTAAAGTAAGTAAGAAAAAACCTACATTATACTAAAGCCTATTAAATTTTACATTTATATAGCAAGTTTAATTAAGATTAAAATCGTTGTAGCCGTTTAAGGGGAAATCATAAAAAAAATTACAAAATATATGATATAAAGTGGCTCTTCTGATTCGTTGATTTTGATGAAAAAGATTATGTGATATCTCGGGTTTGAAGTTGTATTATATATAAAATTTCATTTTTGTACAACCTTTGGTTTTAGTGATAGACATACCACACACAGACCATTTTGCGCGACTCTAAACGCGTATTTCAGTTGAAAACTGGTGTTTAGGCGGGAATTAATAATTTTATTTTATTTAAATTTTAAATTTAATATCGGAAGGTGCTGCCCCCTAATACTCTTAAAGCTCACTAATCCTTGTGGGCCCACTTGGTTCTAAAACTTCGTCAGCCGTAGATCGCCAGAAGAGCGAGTTCCCGATCGTCGTGGGAGCAGATGGTGCTGACTGAGGCGGTCCTAAGGATCCTTGTTATTTCTCTCTTTAACCTCATCCTGTCCTATTTATTGACCCCCCTTAGGAACCAGGCCAGAAAGAAGGGACGAGAGGTGAGTTTTTTTTTCGTTCAGCGAACGCGGATAAAATTTTTATTTGTTTGTTCGTATCGAAAACATATTAAGATACAGGCCATTGGCTCACACATTTTGGTCCTCCGGTGCCAATTGTTTTTGTTTTGCCGATTATGATTATATTATACTGGAATTAAAAATGGTCTCCCTTACACCTGGAATACTTTCCCTTGCTACATACTTTATATATAGGTAAGTACAAGTAAAAAGTTGCCACACTTCTAGCCCATACGCAGCAGAAGGTAAGTTTCGTTAATTAGAGGCTGATGATTCGGAACAGGAGGGTCTTGGAGGAGAAGACAATGTTATCCTCGACGTCAGCTGTGTAGGATGGGAAGAGCCTGCACCTGATGGAAAACCTCCCCGAACCTTGTAGCCATCGCCCTACGCCTCAGGCTCATCTCTCTCTCTCTGGGATTCTCAACCCGGAATAATCACAACCAAACCCGTAACTAAGGGATAAAAATCCTAAATAAGAAACCTTATTCAGCTATAAGCAAATATTATTGGGATTGAAAAAAATATATATATATAAAAATAATAGTTTACATTTGGGAAAAATTGATTCTCATAAAATAATTCTACAAGTTAGTTCGGTACTAGTTAATGGCATTTTCAAACATCTCTAGTGATCTTTGCCATTTCTGACAATAATGGTAGTTATCGGAAAGTTCAACGTCTAATCTCCAAAATTTTCTTTTTGGTTATATAAATGAATCTTTTTTCCCCTTAGTGATCGGATCACGCGCGAACGGCTTGACCGATTTCTGTAATTCTTATTTTTTATGTTTATAATAGCCAGAAGGATCATATAAAAGAAAAAAAAAAGGAAAAAGTTCATTATATAAATATATTTTAAACCAAGGAAGAGCTCATTTAATTATTAAGGTTGATTTTGGGCTGAATAATTCTTCCATTAATACTCCATTAATCCTTAATCCACTTGAGGACAAAGATCTGAGCAAGACTCTTGCTCAGATCTGATGTATTTAAATATTGACTTCATTTTACTATTTTACCTAGCTCAATGTGTGATTAGTGAAAATGTTGGGATTACTGAATATATAACAAGGTAACTTTATGATATTTATTTAACTAAGTACTATGGAACATTGTTAAATTTTTGCTTTTAATGCCTCCTTCTGATTTTAAAATTTGTTATTTAATAGTTTTAAATTTTGTTATCAATTGAAACCTAATTCAAAAATTGTTTTAAACCATTCACTCCATTATAGTAATTTTTAATGGAAAAAGTTCTTTTGGTGAATAGTTTTTTTGTTGTTTTTTTCATATTCTATAGCAATAATAATCTTCATATCTATCTATCTATCTATCTATCTTTTAGATTGTTATGTTTATAATCTATCTTCCTTCATATCTCGTACAATCCCTTAAGACCTCGCAACACAGTGAGAGAAAAGGTAGGTGAAAATTCATGTGATATTGTGAGAGTTCAAGAAGTAGTGGGGAAGGAAGATATACATTTTTTTATTCGGATTATAACCTAAAATATTACTTTTTAAATAATATTTTAAAAAAAAAACCTAAATGATAATATTATGTAAAAACAAACAAGTGTAATATAGACATCGTGAAAACATGTTTGTTTTTTTATGTAGAACCTCCATTTTAAGAAATTAAACAATATTTATAATAAAATAAAAAATGAATCAAGAAGTTTTATATTAAATATGGTAATTGAATATTTATTATAATACGTAGAAACTATGTGAGAGTGTATGATAGTTCACTATCACCTAAGCCCAAAAATGTTCATCTATCTCTTGTAGCCTTTACTATATTACCCCCATGCTAAACGTCAATAGTAAAGGATATGACCAAAAAATATGATAGGTATGTACTTTTTTTTTCTATCTCAATGGAGTTTAAGGAGAACTACTTAAGAAACATGGCTATATATGGCCAGGCGCTCAGCGGAAAAATAATTTTAGTTTTAAACCTTAAGTGTGGTGTATATTAATATCATAAACTTATCTTAATATCATAAACTCGTAAATTGTTGGTCATGAAATATTCAAACAGACGGCTATACATCCTCAATACAACAGTAAACATTGGTCATAGAGGTGAGTGCTTATAATGAATAACATGGAGGTGAAGTCTTGGGTCATTGCATATTCATTTACAGCTTTTAGAAATCAAGGTTGACTTTTTTTAATATGTTTTATGTTTAAATTTTTAAACTGTAAAATAATTATTGACGGAATAATAATATCCCGATACAATGAATGTATCCTTTCTACCAATTAATAAAAAAGTATAATGGTGTAAAATAATTTTTCAAACTAGCTTTTGACAGAGAAAATTACACTGAGCGATTACTGTTAAGAAGCACTATTAAGAAGAATAAAAGAAAGAAAAGTTTAAACTTCTTCCAATACAATTTCATTAGCTAACAACTATAAGAGTCAAGCGTTTAATTATGAGCCTTTCAACCCCTCCCCAAAGCGATCAGGGATAATTTTAAAGAGGACCATCAAAATCCAGGATGGCACGGGAAACTATTGGAAAAGTTCTGAAGGATAATGTGAAGGAATGGAAGTGAAAGAATTTCCACTTAAAACTTGGTTATTCCTTATTTTCAGAAAAGGAGAAACTTTTTTTTTTCTGACAGGCGTTGGATGAACAATATCGAATAAAAAATCACAAGAACGACAGATATCAGATCTGAGATATTGCTCGCTTTTTTACATATTTTAGAAATGAATGACAATTAGCAAGCTAATTAAACTTATGCAGATTTATTTGGTAAAACCCGGACTGGCACTGAGTTAACGAAAAGTTATAAGCTTCTTACATGTCAGAGAGGTTCGTGTTTTCCGGGGTATTAATTTAAGGAACAGAGGCCTTACGATATTTTCATAATGAATTAATTCATTTTTCTAAAAAGAATATTTCGGCAGTTTAAACTTTACTCTCATCATAATTTAATCCAGCTTATTAAATATGCCTACAGTACATGTATTGCAAAATTCAAGAAATCCTTGAAAGTCAAAAGCAAAAAACTTGCACGTCAGATCTTGCTCATTTTATGATTATTATATTATTGTATTTAATATATACGTAAAGTAACATTTTTTTTCATCATATAACTTTATCATCCAAAGTTACATAATTTAATATATATTTTATGAATCTTTCATGGATTAATCCTATTTTTAGGAAATAAATTAGTCAATATTTGTTATTCATATATGTTATTGTAAAATAATTATTTCGTCATACAAGAAACTTAATAGTCTAAGAAATTCCTTTTTGATATCTAAAAGAATATATTTAAAAAAATATTGTATTTTATTATGAGCAACATCCCAATAATTACTTAAATTAAATTCTAATCATTAATAATTTTATTATTTTTTGAGACTAAATAAATGTACTGTAAACCATCCGTATTACTCTCAGAGAAGAAGAATTAATGTTGTAACCTTTTCACAAGCTTCGAAAGATATATTCGTTTAAAATTATAAAAGAAATGTTTCTTTTTCCTAATGTTAATTTTCAAATAAAAAAAAAAATTAGAGATATAGCTAATCATATTTCTGATTAAAGTTTGAAGAGGGGTTATGTTCAATAACAAATGCATGAGTAAACTTATAAATAAAAAATAAAAATTAATTAAATGTATGCTTTTATTTTAGTGCACCGATCTTTATTTTGAAAGTCATTGAAATAATAGTAATAAAAATACAGAATATAAAATAAAATAAACAATGACAAGTAATTGTGAAGGATTATAATAATGGTAATGGTAAATCTAAACCTGAACACTAAGTAGTTAGGATTCGCCCTGGCAGTGACGTGCCCACTCGAAGGGCGAGCCCTTTGGACGATCCATGTCAAAACAACCCTTCACATCACACGTCATTTACCCCCTGAAACCTTTGTCATTAGCCCGGCTTTCTGAGACACTGGGCACCATTTTCGTGTGATGGAGCCGAAGGACCATGCAATATTCTGGCCTGGAAGATCAGAGGAAACCTTCTCCAGGGTCTTCATTAGAGCTATCTATATGACTTCGTAGTTTATTAAGAACATACGAGAACCAATATAAATTATTTTTTGTAATATAACGTTTATATCTGCTTAAATAGTGTAGATATAAATTAATAAAGGATTTTTCTTAATATTTATTGAGATTTACAACTGTATTACATAATAAACTCAGTAAATATGCCAATAGAGAAAATGCATGAATCAGACTTGGGGAGAAGGTATTCCGAAAAAATATTCTAAACGATAAGGTCTCGGGATCTTCTTTTCAAACGCCTCAGAGGATTATCAGGAATGAGACAGGATGCTAGACAGATTGGGAATGGAGTTTGCCGTAGAAAGAGAGGTAGATCAGCAACATGTGGAACATTCATGTATTTATTTGGATAGTAAGGTTTGGATGCGAGAGGAATTCGATGAGAACCCCAAAGCTTCATTCCGTCAGTCCATATTGACCTCGTGATGGTCATTTTTCGTTAAGTGGGAGGTTTGAGCGTTTGTTTAGCTGAAAACGGCGATAAAAAACAAATATATAATATTTATTTATGTATAATGCAGTAGGTACATTTAAATAAACACATTATTAAACAACCAATTGTACAAAAAGCATAACTGAAAGTACAAACTGTATTCACATTTTTTGAAACTAGTAATATAATAAAATGTGTAATAAACATTTATATGTTTTTAATTTTGTATTTATTATAAAATAATATTTAAATAAATGCAGACAGGGATCAGTCCGGGTGACAAGCAATGTTATTCCGCAGTGTGTAGCCTTCGATATTCTCCAGCGGCATCATACTTGTTCGGACCAAAAAGTTAACTTAAACCTTATTTTCGAAGATTTTGAGGCGTTTTTTCATCCTTCAAAGTAAGCGATCAAGTTTCAAACCTTACAGAACCACCGAGGAGATAATACCTTTGCAGATTCTAATCTTTATTTTGAAGTTTCTGTACTAATGATAACACACTTTTCCTCCCTTCAACCTTGACTTTATTTCCACTTTAATTCGGTTACGTCTAGTCATCTAAGATTCTAAAAATCAAAATTTTCCCACATGCTCAAACGTATAAGATTCAATAGTAAAATAATGAATTCATCCATTGATTTATTAACAGTAAAATTCACTTTGATGAATATCGCATCGGTATGGTTCGAAGAAAAAAATATGGTTAACACCGGCTTTCACAACCTTCAGGCTGTTAAAGTCAATTTAAGAACTATTAAATATACTTAAAATTGATAAGTATCTTCCTTTAATTTCAAATATGCTCACAATATTTAAGCAGTAGTGAATTTAAATATATTTAATTATTAAACATATTTATTTTTATTGTAACCATTCACATATGATAATGGCAGGTTATGAACATCTTTACAAATGAAAATTAATTAAATTTTCTAAATGAAGACAATCTTAGCTACGTTGGTGACTGTAAATAGAAATGGAAAAGTAAAATGAAGACCTGCCGGGCGTGAAATCAAAACTCCGCCGCCAGGATCTCAACAGTTAATAAAGTTAACAGCGGAGGGGAGATAGCGGCTCAATGTTGATAAATGAGAAAATCTTCTTAAATGTATAAGAAAATCTTATTTTTCGGAGAAATTTCTAGCGACGAATTACGTTTTTTGGAAGTCTATGTTCGCTGAATATATTCGTCGTATATATGAATTATTTAGTAATGGATAGCATAACAGCCTTTTATGCCAAACTAGTGGGTTCAAAGCAGTTGAAAGGTGGTAGGATTTTTCAAAGCGAGTAATAAAGCCTTGCTTATTCTTTATAAGCAACGTAATGCGATGGTCTCGAGCCTATATGAAGTAAGGTTCTCGTTAAAGATCCAGATCATTATTTAACCTGGGCAGGCAAAATTTAGGACTCCCATTGTAGCATCGTCCCATTACCCACAGCAGCATAAAGTTACGCTAATTAGAGTTCTGCGAAAAATTTAAAAGTTAATATTGCATCTTTTATATCTCAGACAGTTATGAAACACATTTGATTTATTCAGAATAAGTTATATAGTAGCCACAGAAACCAGTAGCTTTTATTATCAGTTTTCCATATAAGGGATAAACAAGCCGAATGCAAAGAAGAGATATGAAATATAGTTACTTGAAGAAAAGAAAAAGGATAAAAGAATATCAATAATATATATAAATAGCGAGAGTATTTGATTTATTTCACTTGCATTCTATCTTTGACATGAATGAATAAAGTTGCTAGGCACCCAATGTCTCATATTGTATATGGGGGAGTATTATTGGAAAATATGAATAATAGAAAGAAGCTGTTTGATGAAAAACCTCCACACTGGCTTTCACTTTATTGGGGATAAGAGGAGACGGCGGATATCTGTCTTGTAAATAAAATATTTCTGACATTTCTAAGAATTGAAAAAATGTTAGAATCTGTTCGAAATGAAAAGCAACTTTTATCCTGATTACTACACACTGCTGAATTATTGCATCCTTCCTGTTCAACTTTAATCAGTAATGGTTATTGATTCTGCACTTTCACTTATGTAAGGTGTAAAGTATTTTAGTGCGTCTTCAGCTCAATCTTAAAAATCTTAGCAAGGATTACATTAACTTGGTGGGATTCGTTTCTTTCTTTACGCTGACAAGGGAGTCGTTAGAGTTCTTAATTCTCAAGTTTTTTGTGGTACGAAGTCTTACAAACTTTTGCTATGAGAATCATATCACCATTTCAATTTTAAAAAAGCAAAGCCAATTGAAATTCGTATTTGTTTGTTTTACTTTGTATATATGGAATGAATGACTTCTTTTATCTCTAATACTTATTGCCCGAGATAGTGGCAGATTGTATTACTTCTGAATAAAGCACTATTAATAAATAAAAATGTATTGAAATTAAAGTAATAGAAAAACTGTAAATTATTTAGCATATATATCAGCAAAATCTTTCCTCCTGACACGTGAATGGAATGAGACACACATAACATTTATAATTTTAAATTTTTAAATAGAGTATAGAAGAGTATTAACATTTGATATAATGCAAATTCGGAGTCACCTATGGTGTAGTGGCTAGCATAACAGCCCTATAAGGGGTTGAAACCTGTAGGTGGCTCTAGGAATTTTTAATAGGAGTAATAAATCCTTACTTATGCCTAGTTTCGATAAGGGAATAAAAAGGTGGTCCTTAGGCTGTGCGATGTCAGAAACTCGTCAAAGATACCTATCCTAAACCTAGATAGACTAAATTTATAACTACCACTGTAGCATCGCCCAACGAGCCACAGTGGCAAAAAGTGACGTTAAATAAATAAATAATTGCAGTTTTCATTAGGGTTGTCATTTGCATAAGGTTTCGCCTCTAATATTCATCAAAACACAATCACTATTATTTTGAGCAGGTGAGATGTCAAGAGAGCACATTGTCATCAATGGGTCGTACCTAAGCTCAGGGTTGTTTACAGGCTAATACTTAACTGTCTGAATAAATGTTCATGCTATACACAGTATGTAAAAATATACTATCCTGTTTTCTATACTTGTAGGTAGAAACGATGTCAAGCACCGAAAAAAGAATCAATAATTATTAGACTATTTTAACATAATAAATTATTAATTATAATTGTTGTGTCACCTATGGTGAATTGGCTAATACAACAGCTTTCTATGCCGAAGGTCGCAGGTTTAACCCCGGCAGATGGAACTTTAATTTTTTTAAAGGAGTAAAAAAATCCTTGCTTATGGAGTTCTTCAGAAGGGACGTAAAATGGTGGTCCCGGGCCTGTGTGGTGTCAGGTATTCGTTAATGATATTTATCCTAATTAAATCTGAAAAGTCAAAATTTAGAGCTCACAAGTAACGTTAAATGAATAAACAAAAGATTTATAATTTAAAATCTTTCTCCTCACACATGCCATTATTACTGTTATTTTTTTAATTATTTAACTACACAACCCATGAAAGGGCGTATAGCTTTCAGGTCAAAGGCTAAGGTGAGCACCACGAGGGTCTTACAACTTATGGTTCACGCCCCGGATGAACGAGTTGGATTCGAACCCTGAATCCACATATATATTAGTCCAGTGTCCAATCCGAAAACAAAGAAATAAATAGTAGTCAATACATAAATGATGTTTAATAAAATAATGAAAAAAAAAATGCGACCTGTAGCTTAGTCTTCTATGCTAAGGTCACGGGTTCAAGGTAGTCCTCGAATTATTAAATGGGAGTTAAAAATTCTTAGTCATGCCATCCCTAGGAGGGGACGTCAAAAGGTGGTCCCAAGCCGTGCGATGTCAAATATGTACTCGTTAAAGATCCATATTCTAATTAAACCTGTTAAGCAAATTTTAGTACTCCCATTGTTGCATCGTCCGATTAGCCATAGTAGCATACAGTTAAAAAAAAAAAAAAAGCTGTACTTCTGCAACTTATGAAGTGTCTTGGGTTCAGTGCATATAGGTAGTCAGTCTTACGGTTTCACGGCCAAAGACGATGATTACGACTTGATCACGCTCAGCCACCAGATTTTTTCCACAATGTTAGTTACCAACTTATAGAGGCTGCATGTGTCCCAAGAGGGTCTCCAGACCCCAGGGTCGCTCCAGAATAAATAATTCTGCCTCAGCCGAAGTTCGAACCCAGGATCCGAAGAATAGACCTGTAGACTAGTGCTCTATCGACTATACCACGCCGCTATCATTTTTAATTAAAAAAAAATATATATATATATATATTATTTCATAGTCTCATATTAATAGCGAGCTGAAATTAAGCACAGCCCCAGTGTGGTTGTGGCGGTAGATTGTAAGTAGATGGGATCGACTCTGAAAAGGGGTCTTTGTTTGACTAAGAAAGACTTAGGGTAGGCATTGTTGGAGGGCGGCACTATTTGGCGCTAATTTCGAAAACAAGCGGCTTGGAACAATAAGGTCCGCCCATTGTCCCACCCCACCCCCCCCCAGCCACACACCCCCTCCCACCGTCCTCTCCTGCCCTCCAAAGAAACAAAAACAATTTCCAACCTACCCTCAGCTATCAATTGTTGATCTTGACATATTTTCTGACTTCATCGTCTCTCATTAACAATTCGGAACAATTATAAATAATTTTTTTTTAAAGTTAACGTTTAAGTCCCTACTTTAGTTCATTAACGGACTTTCAAATGTTTCCTACGACCTGAAATTTTTCTTAAATTTTAATTAATTTTTGTTTTACTTTTCCTAAAATCAATTAGGCAAGGCTCTAAGCTTAAAATTCTTGGGAAAAAAAACAACATAAATAAATAACATAAGATATAAGGGATAAAAGGTTTAGTTGAAGACTGTCTTTATTTCCAATAGCTAACTTTATTTAAAAAAAGATCTGGAAAAAGTAAGTTATATTTTTCAGCTACTTGCTCCCCCCCCCTAAAGATTTTCAACCTATTTGGCTCCTCCCAAACGAAAATCCTGCCGACGCTCATGCACACTAGGATAAATATTTTTCACTTGACATGCCTGTATTTCAACAATGGATGATACAATTAAGCTCCAAAGTTGAAAAAAATAAACATTTGCAAATGGTACAGTATCAAATCCAAGACTATACATATGTATGAATATCAATTTATAGAGTATTGTTTTAATTTGTATTGCCCTACTATGAGGCTATAACTAGGTAGCCATGAAGGTGCGAACTCAATTACACAAAGAGGTACAAGCTGAGAACGACGTGGGAGCTAATACTCGGTTTTCATTAGGAGATAGTTAGGGTTGATTTCCATAGCGGGTGTAATATAGGACGGCTGGTTAGGGGTAGGGCCGCGACAATTCAAATCCTCCCTCCCCACCCAGGGGGCTTTAATTGCAGCTAGTGGAAACAGATTTTCTTCCCCCCTCCAGTTATCAGGGCAGCTCGTCTTTTTCATTAGCCGCCAGATTGCTTTCCACCCGCTAATTCTCTCCACTCGGCTATGGTTTTTCCGCTCCACTCAATTTTCATCCCCTCCCCTTTATGGGCGTACAGATGTAAGGGTTAGCCACCTAGGTTCATTCCTATCGCCACAACTTAAAGGTGATGGCCTTCTCAAGTATCCTTGTGGATTGCTCGTCTCACCTTTATTCTTTATCAACTACAGTAGAATAATGCTACCTTTTTCGTTGCGACATGAAACATACCACGTAGTTACTCTTATAGATCGGTATGTTAAACAGAGAAAAAGGAAGTTCTATTTTATTTTTAATAGCTGCCCATATTAACACGTCTATAAATTCTCACTGCTGTAAGCATGGATCACTGTTGTTGTTTATTTGTTTATTTATTTAACGTCACTTTATGCTAATATGGCTAATCGGACGATGCTACAGTGGGATTTTAAGGATAGGGATATTTAACGAGTATACCTGACATCGCACAGGCTCGAGGACACCATTTAACGTCCCCTCCGAAGGACGGCATAACTAAGGATTTTTTACTCCCATTAAAAAATCCTAGGAACACTTGCGGGTTTGAATCCGTGACCTTTGGCCTAGGAGTCTGTTATGCTAGCCACCCAGCTATAAGTGATCCCTCATGGATCGCTGAGTATTGTTTATAAACAGGTGTTATATCTGGTTACTGTAACTATTGTTCGGGAAAATCAAGGTTGTCTTGTGGATGTTTTTATGAAATTATTCCATTCTGCGAAATCCACCAATCTAGTACCATTATCATTAGAAATATCGTGCAGGACATGTCTACCAACTATGGACACAGTATTGACTTCTACCCCACTTAAGCGGTAAGATCACGTTTTATTTATAGTATGATGAGGGCATTTCGAGGAATATCTACGCTTTCAATGCTACTATAGTAGATCTCTTTTATATCTTCTTCAGCCACCACACTGTTATAGGTGCATGACTGGAAATTAATGATATAATTTATAATTTAATTAATTCGGATATAGTACAATTTGTCACAGTGGACAATAAAACTATTGGACAGGACATTAAAGAATATTTTGTAATTTGTCCAATACACGTAATTTACAGATACGGTTAGCAGCTATCACTGAATATCTCATTCTGATACCAACTGGACAAGCAGTTCCAAAATATCTTGGTTGAAAACCAGATTTATTTATTCTGGTGGATACAAAGAGCGAACATTCCATGTTGCTAATTTAAATTCCTTAAGAGCGCCGGATAGACCTTGAAGACTGTCCCTATACCATTAATATGATAATTTAGAATTTTATGAAAAAATAAAGTGGATATAGAACCTTTAAAAAATGAGCGCCCAGATTTACTTTTCATATAATGAAATGTAAGCAAATACAATAAGTAGATGTCGTCTATAGAACATGTTTGTCTTTATAAAATATCTGGATTTTATATCGTTCGGGTTTCCATTCTTTTCCATTGGAGGTTAAAATCCAGCTTGTGAGAGGGAAACGTGAAAATAAATAACCACATTTGACGGGACTCGGGAAAACGATTCCTGTGTCAGTGACACTGATTTAATGAAATACCACATATTTACGAGAATGCTGCCGTATTCTCTGAACTGATTTTGAATTCAGGCATAAAATATTTGAAGTTTGTTTATACCGACCCTGAAAGATAAACAAGTTTGAAACTGTAAGCAACAATATTTTAAATACAGTTTGTCACAAAGGAATAATTTGGAATCGAAAGTGAGAATTGTCGGAAATAGACCTCAATAGTAAATAAATGACTACATGACTTAATTGAAAAGTCTTTCTATTTTACATTTATCCGCATCAGTTAAAGGGTGGCTTAAAAGTAGGTCAGTCTTCAATGAAAAAGAATGTAAGTCAAGAACAAACACATACATTACTGTTTTTATTATTTGTATGATAAATTTTTAATACATTGACATTGAAAAAAAAATTATATCAAACAATTTCTTTGGTTTTCAAATTAAAACTATTAGATAATCGTGACACGACGAATTGAATTGTTCTGAAATCTTTAATATGAGCAATGGTTTCGATCGTGTTTCACCCTATTCTGCACCTAAAGGCAGAAGCATAGATTTTTTTTTTTTTTTTTAACAATGATATATTTGTTTAGGAGGGGCAGTGGGAAGCTTTAATGTACTTAAATTAAGCCCAACACGCTTCTTATATGGGCCATTCTCAGCAAAACGTACAATCGGGTGCGTTTTTCTTGAAAATTTCAAAAGTTGAATTTTCGGTCCATCCTTTTTTTTGTATCCCTATATATGAAATCTGATCTGATGTAGCACACAGCAGAGCTTGATTCGGTGTAATTATCAAAATAATTAATTCCATTATAATTAATTAATTAAAATAATAATTATTCCAGAAATCAGAAATCGAGCTAATGACGATCTAGTGGTGGGCCAATGACGAGTCGGTGAGCCAATGATTTTCGAAATGATCTCCAGAAGTTTTTTGAGCGTCCTCGCCTCTTTCATCTGTTAAATATTTTTAAAAATTCGCTTCTATATACGATCAGCACCCGATTGAGTACGATAAAGTGTGAACCAGAATATTTCATCATACCAGAGCAGAAGGTTCAAAGGAAAAACCAATAGAACCGTTTCATGATTGGCACACTTTCTGTAGGGTGCCCTAAAGACGGGTGCGTCAATGACAAATCGATAGTTTTCCAAAAAGTTTCCTCTCCAAAACAAAGTATCAAAAGTAAAGAAGTACATCAATCTACTCAGTAAGCTGAACCCTATCACAGAAAAATACAAAATTAATTAATTAAAAATAATTAGCAGAGGTAGAGTGGATGAGACAAATGACGGCCAATAAAAATACTCTCCCTCACTAGCGTACGTCTTCCCTCCCTGCCACCGTGAAAGATACAGAAGGCGGTTATAAACCTCTTGGTAGGCTTGCTGAAGGTATAATGGCTTTTGCGAGCCTTTTTATGGCTTGAAGGGAGATCATGGCACCGAAAACCGTTTGGGGTGCGCTAATGACGCAAAATCCCTTGAACATTTCAGTTTTATTTATCTGAAACGGATATAACCGTTTTATAAATATGCAATTCTATATTCTTAAACTATAGAGTGTATGTATGAACGCAATGGACCAAACTAGTAAAATCTTTCCAGCGACTTGACTGGGTTGAAGATAGCTTTAACCACGTTGATGTTAGCGAAGTCTGATTTCGACAGGGTCAGCCAATGATTTTTCGCAAAATTTTCATATAGGAATAATTCATTAATTTGAAGTTATGAATGTGCACCAAGTAGAACAGAAAACTGTCTACCAGAAAAGAAAAAAAAAATGGAAAACAACCAGTTTCAATACGAGGGAAATCATTTGGACAGCGTTTGTACGTTTCGTTGAGAATGGCCCATATTACAGAAAGTCGCAATACAGAAGGACATGTTAGTAAAATCTGAAATAGTGAATAATCACACATTTTCAGCTAATGATAAAGTTTCTATACTTCATCATTCATCATTCATTTTTTTTAAAAAGCGATTTTGATTAAACTCGGTAAATGGATGTACAATTTAATAGACTTATATATTATGTAGGCTTCATTCTGATTGAAATATTCCGACAGGGCTTAAATGCCGATATTTTAAATTTTCTCCTTCTTAAGTCCCTTTAATTTTGTAGATTTCTAAAAAATTAGTCACATCATCTTATTAGCATTGATAGATAACGGCTAAATAAAGGGAAAAAGTGCAAAAATATTTTTGAACACAAAAATAATATATATATATATATATATATATATATATATATATATATATATTATATAATAATAATATACCTATCCAACGCTAAAGATTTTAGAAAATTTTTATAAAAAACAAGGTTAATGTATCATGAAGGTATGTATGGTATGAATGTATCATCATAATAATAATAATGTATAGGTTATCATAAAGGTTAATGAAGAGTGATAAAAAGCCGATAAATTTAGTTAGTTGATTGTTGTAAATAAAAATATAATAGATTATTTATTAAAACACACTTTTCTATTGAAATTCAATTTTATTATTTCTGTTTATGTTATACCAATTTATGTTTATCTCTAAATGTATTGAAAAGTCTTAAATTGATTTTAACTACGGAGGTAAGTGAAAGTCTTGTGTTGCGCGCACCAGATTTTTTTTAAAAATATATTTCTAAAGACACTAGTCCCAGAATAAATAAAGAATTATTATTATTATCGGTTGTTCTTTTTCCCTATAGCAAAGCGGGCTTCAGCCTTTTTGTTTATACCTACATACGGTGAAAAATAACACGCGGTAATGATACATCTTCCTCAGATAACGATCAGTTGTCGTAAAATATATGTAATAATAACCATTCCCGCATGTAGTGCGTTAATTTCAATCTAAATCGTTACAATATATAATGATTATTACTCGCGACTAACCTGAGCGGTGGCAAATCAAACGGGAAATGATTACGACAGTTAGCAGTTGACTGCTGCTTATAATTAGCAGGTGTAGCAAGTTGCCCCGGTAAGTTAATTAACTTGTAACCACAGCCGGGGGTGCAATGTGTCACCTAAGCTTTTCATCAAGGGAGTCTTTGTTGGCAGTTTGTAGGGTGTCACGCCACGCTATCCTCCATTTATTACATCCCTTCTCGGACTTGCCAATCACATTCCATTAATCCTATAGACACAGCTGATCATCGCACGCTCTTCCCTTCCGCTATTCTGCCCTTGATAATGTAGCTTGCTGAGAAAATGTAACTAGTTAAATTCGCTTAAAAGCGTTTCTCGATTCAATAATCAATTCGGTTTCAAGGGATTCCTATTAATCCTTATTCATTTAACTTAATGCAAACAATAACCAGGAACTACGAAAGATAGTGGGATGCGTGTAGCCGAGAAAGGTATGTTTACAAAACGAAGGAGCATAAGTATAAATAAACGAAATACTAATGAACGCTACAACAACAAAAAAAATATTAGCTGGAAGCAATCTATGCTAGTTCAAAGGGGTAAATAAAACAAATGTATGTAAATTAAAAGGCTGGTATAAAAAATGAAAGATTATCAACAGTCAAAAGAAGGTTAATTATATTCTGGGATTTTCAATTTCCTAAGAATAATATAATCGGGATAATAACGATCCAGGAAAAATCAGGAACTAATGTATATGTTTAGGGAACTAGACGTAGTAATATTCTTTAAGATCGCAAGAATACGGTGGCTTAGTCACGTAGAAAGAATGCCAGAATATCGCCTACCAAAATGATTGATACACCAATTGCCAGAAGGAAGGCGAAGACCACGTCTGAGATGGCTTGAGGACGTGGAAGCGAACTTGTGCCGTGTTGATGTGGGGAGATGGAGGAGACATGCGGCTGACATAGATGATTGCTAGAGGATAATGTTAGAGGTCTAAGTCCTACAGGGGCTGTAGAGCCAAGGTATAGATAGATAGTTAAGAATAATAGTAGTGTTATGAAAACAAATTCTCGTGTATGGTACAAAAAATAAAATAAAATAAAATTGTAACTATATATATATATATTTATATATATATATATATATATATATATATATATATATATATAATATAAGAGAGAGAGAGAGAGAGAGAGAGAGAGAGGGGAAAGAGAGAGAGAGAGATGATAAGGCTACCGTTCTGCGGGTCCCAAGTTGAAATCCCAGCTGAGCCAGAGTTATTTATTCCGTTATTTCAGCTGAGGAACGACCTTAAGGGGATGGAGACCCTTTTGGGGCACAACCAGACTCTATAAAGTGCGTAAAAAAAAATTGGGAAAACCTTGGAGGCTGTCCGTGATTTAGGTATAATTACCTCCATGCACATAGTAAAAAGAGTTTAAATGAACAAAAACTGAAATTATCATAGGTTGGACCAAAGCCATTCAATTTTAACTTAATTAATTTTAGTAACTCACATAAAATAAAATAAGAGAAAGAATGCTCCAAATGGTAAAATAACCTTGCCAAAGGACGTATTTTTAAAATGTAAGGCAGAAAAACATAATTTTTTTTATATTATTCTATTTTATTATATGAATTCATAAACAATGAAAGATTTAACATTGTTGTTCGATAAAATCTCTTGAACACCGAAAAATTAAAAGACTCCAGGTTTCCCGACACTTTCAAAATATAATTACAAATAGGTTTAAGCGTAGATTAACAAATTTGATAGCTGAGATGATCACAATGACCGTGATATATCGGATCGAGCAGATTATTGAATTAAATCAATCGCCACATTATTAAATTTGATTAAAATGGCTTCATGGGTAAAATAGTAATTGCTACTACAGGAAATTAATTTACATAGTTACCTATAAATTTAAGTTCTATTACCACTATGTGAACTGACATAATCAAGAAAATCAAGGCTTTGATTATCAATGTTGATCAATTGTCACAGGAGGCCTGATAAAAATATATTTATCATGAGTATAAGATACGGAGTAGACATGATAGAAAATACAGTATCTCTGTATCGTCATAATTTGATTTTTTTCTTCTTTCTCCATTTCGGTCTCTTTGAGCCATTACGAAGGCAAAGGGGCTCAAATCCAACACTGCTTCCTTTCCGCCTCCTACTAGCTACTTCATTTCCAAGAAGGATTTGCCTCTATTCCTTCTGGATGTATTCATATCAAGGATCTCTACCGACAGTATCTATTTACGTAAAAGGAAAACTGGAATTCATGAGAATTAACACCCGGATGTCAGGTTGAAAACGTCAACAGCAAATATTTGTGAATCTTATTTCCTATTCGTGAATGAAATAAACCTGTTTTGTAACAGCATTATAAGAAGTACATGACAGTGGATTGAGCTGTTGAAAAACATGGGATTATAAAACGATTCTCTGGTTCTCAGAAAAATATGTTTAGTCATATTTTCAATATCATTCCCATCTTTTTCCTAGGAAGAAAAGAAATTTTGTTGTTTAATTTTGTAATTCATCTACCTAAAACTTGGGCTGAATCCCGTTTGAACCCGTTTTCAGCGATATTTCATTCTTCCATCTACCCATCATTAATATATAACAACATAATACATCAATCAACATAAATGATGCTAAACGACAATAATTAAATATATATATATATATATATATATATATATATATATATATATATATATATATATATATTCTTTAATTTTATTTATTTTTTTCTACTGATCTTGACGTTCAATTAATAAATAAACAATTGTATTTAGGCTACGTTTTGAGAATTTATTGTTCTCACATTCTTTCGAATTTGAGACAGTATAGCGTCTTATCTAAGCTGTGTGGATATTACAAAATTTGAAAGAACACTTACAACGAGTTCCTTTAAAGTGATTTATGTCAACACAGTTCTATGTATTAGACACTATATTTTCTCAAATTCGCATGGATATGTGAACAACCAATTCTCAAAACGTAGTCTAAATATTTTTATTTCTTTATTGACTGAGCCTCAAGACCTGTAATAAACTCCTTTATCTGTTTAACTCTTTATCTATAGCCAAAAGCATGATTATAGCTTTAAATATTATCAAAAATTATGTAATGTATTTATTTATATTTTGTGTTACACTTCTCATCGATGTTTATAATTGTAAGTACCATTTCAATTAATTTTCTGGTCATCGTAGTTTCTCAATAATGACTATGGTCGTTAGGCTGAAATTTTTAAGGAGGTTCGTCTTACATTCTAGATGTGCAATAAGACTAGATTTGGAAGAATATCGTTGTCTAAATGGTGAAAAATTAAAAGAAAAAAAATTTAAAACCTAATCTAATTCTAAATTACTAAAATTTAGGCTGGGCGACATCCGACTGTCACTAACATCGACTGTTGACATCAATTTATAAACTATACTTCAATTTGAAAAAATATTTTAAGTTAATTTTGATAAAAGGTGTATTTATTTTCGTTACAAATGTGTGATTTAGATTAAAAAATATAATAATATTAAATCACTACGTATAATAATCAGTTATATGATATGCACAACTAGTCGCATAAACTTACTTTTTACAACTTAGTGTATCAGATAATATTTTTTCTAAAAACTTTCTCTTTCCAACGATATATAGCATTTCCAAGTCAATTGTAACCTTTTCCAAGTCAAATGTAACTTTTTCCAAGTCAAATGTAACCCTTTCCAAGTCAAATGTAACCCTTTCCAAGTCAAATGTCACCTTTTCCAAGTCAAATGTAACCATTTCCATTTCAAATGTCACCTTTTCCATTTCAAATGTTACCTTTTCCAAGTCAAATGTCACCTTTTTCTTCACTTTTAGCCTTAAATATTCCGTTTTATTTATTTATTTATTGAAAAATAATTAGTTTAATTAAAATTATGGCTTTTTTAATAATTTTGGCATATCAT
Source organism: Piezodorus guildinii (assembly GCA_023052935.1). Classification (NCBI taxonomy): domain Eukaryota; kingdom Metazoa; phylum Arthropoda; class Insecta; order Hemiptera; family Pentatomidae; genus Piezodorus; species Piezodorus guildinii. Next base: position 168,940,985 of record CM041292.1, on the reverse strand, counting down.
ATCAATGTTTTTTTTAGATATTTGATATCAAGTTCTGTTTTTTACAAACTAATATTTAAAAAAATATTTAGTTTTAAAATAGTTGTTGATTTTGAATTTTTAGAGGGGAGGGATAGTTTTTGGGAATAATTAATGTGTTTTCGGGTATTATAATTACGTTTTTCGAGATGTATTTTTTATCGCTCGCGTGCATATTACCTCGCATTTACTTTTAATGTCTTTTATTGATATAGGGATTAATTAATGTGTTTTCGGGTATTATAATTACGTTTTTCGAGCTGTATTTTTTATCACTCATGGGTATTTCAACTCGCATTTACTTTTAATGTTTTTTATTGATATGGGGATTAATTAATGTGCTTTCGGGTGGTTATGATTACTTTTTTTGAGCTCTATATTTTATAGCTCATGGGTATTTCAACTCGCATTTACTTTTTATGTTTTTTATTGATATAGGGATGAATTATCGTGCTTTCGGGTGGTTATGATTACCTTTTTTGAGCTCTATCTTTTATAGCTCATGGGTATTTCAACTCGCATTTACTTTTTATGTTTTTTATTGATATAGGGATTAATTATTGTGCTTTCGGGTGGTTATGATTACGTTTTTCGAGCTGTATTTTTTATCGCTCATGCGTATTTCAACTCGCATTTACTTTTAATGCTTTTTATTGATATAGGGATGAATTATTGTGCTTTCGGGTGGTTATGATTACGTTTTTCGAGCTGTATTTTTATCGCTCATGCGTATTTCAACTCGCATTTACTTTTAATGCTTTTTATTGATATAGGGATGAATTATTGTGCATTCGGGTGATTATGATTACGTTTTTTGAGCTCTATCTTTTATCGCTCTAAGTTTTTCAAATTGCATTTACTGTTAATGTTTTGTTTTTTCATGTAGGGATTACTTAATGTGCTTCGGGTGGTTATGATTACGTTTTTTGAGCTCTATATTTTATCGCTCATGCGTATTTAACTCGCATTTACTTTTAATATTTTTTATTGATATATAGGTTATTAATTGTATTTGCGTTTCTTGTAATTACTTTTTTTGAGCTGTATTTATTGTCGCTTGTTCGCATTTACTTTTAACCTTATTATTGTTATAGGGATCTATACTTGTGTTTGGGATGTTATGAAAAAAACTTTTTTTGGACTGCTTATTCTATAGCGCGCGCGCCTATAAACTTAGTTCTAATATCATTTTATATTTTGATAGCGTGGTATTTCCTTGTTTTTGTTTTAGGGGATTCTGATTACGTGTTTTGAACATTATTCTTTTATGCGCTTGGGAATTTCTACATACCGTAGATATTATGTTATAATTTGAAGTAAAAATTATTTGTTGTGTTTTTGCACGTTCTGATTACTTTTTTTAACTGGATGTTATATCGCAATTCCGCATTGTTCTAGATAACTTTTTATTTAAGTTAAAATGTGCACTAGCTATAAAAAAATGTCATAAACTGTATTAGTATTCCCCAAAACACTATAAACGATCCCTCTATCAAATATTTATGAAATAGGAACAGTAACTTGAAATGAGTAAAAGTGATAACAAATAAGGTTCAAATAATGTTATAAGAACACCCGAAAATATAATAAACGATTCCTCAATTAAATTATCAAATAATTGTAAGAACAACTGAGGATGTGAGTCCATTATAAAATATTTAGTAGAAAAAATTTACTCATGACGTTACAAAAGGAACTATAACCGATCCTTTTATAAAAAAAAAAAATAATAATAAAAATTTTAAATAAAAATAAATAAATAAATAAAAAAGCTAAATGATGTATATTCCAGCAACGTTATAATGAGAACTAAAAACAAAAAAATCAATCCCAATATCAATCAAAAACTTAATCATAACCACCCGAAAGCACAATAATTAACCCCTATATCAATAAAAAACATAAAAAGTAAATACGAGTTGAAATACCCATGAGCGATAAAAAATAAAGCTCGAAAAACGTAATCATAACCACCCGAAAGCACAATAATAAATCCCTATATCAATAAAAAACATAAAAAGTAAATATGAGTTGAAATACCCATGAGCGATAAAAAATACAGCTTGAAAAACGTAATTATAATACCCGAAAACACATTAATTAATCCCTATATCAATAAAAAACATTAAAAGTATATGCGAGTTGAAATACGCATGAGCGATAAAAAATACAGCTCGAAAAACGTAATCATAACCACCCGAAAGCACGATAATTCATCCCTATATCAATAAAAAACATAAAAAGTAAATGCGAGTTGAAATACCCATGAGCTATAAAAGGTAGAGCTCAAAAAACGTAATCATAACCACCCGAATGCACGATAATTCATCCCTATATCAATAAAAAACATAAAAAGTAAATGCGAGTTGAAATACCCATGAGCTATAAAAGGTAGAGCTCAAAAAACGTAATCATAACTACCCGAAAGCACATTAATTAATCCCTATATCAATAAAAAACATTAAAAGTAAATGCGAGTTGAAATACGCATGAGCGATAAAAAATACATCTCGAAAAACGTAATCATAACCACCCGAAAGCACAATAATTAATCCCTATATCAATAAAAAACATTAAAAGTAAATGCGAGTTGAAATACCCATGATCGATAAAAAATACAGCTTGAAAAACGTAATTATAATACCCGAAAACACATAAATTATTCCCTATATCAATAAAAACATTAAAAGTAAATGCGAGTTAATATGCACGCGAGCGATAAAAAATACATCTCGAAAAACGTAATTATAATACCCGAAAACACATAAATTATTCCCTATATCAATAAAAACATTAAAAGTAAATGCGAGTTAATATGCACGCGAGCGATAAAAAATACATCTCGAAAAACATAATTATAATACCCGAAAACACATTAATTATTCCCAAAAACTATCCCTCCCCTCTAAAAATTCAAAATCAACAACTATTTTATAACTAAATATTTTTTTAAATATTAGTTCGTAAAAAATAGAACTTGATATCAGATATCTAAAAAAAACATTGATATGATATGCCAAAATTATTAAAAAAGCCATAATTTTAATTAAACTAATTATTTTTCAATAAATAAATAAATAAAACGGAATATTTAAGGCTAAAAGTGAAGAAAAAGGTGACATTTGACTTGGAAAAGGTAACATTTGAAATGGAAAAGGTGACATTTGAAATGGAAATGGTTACATTTGACTTGGAAAAGGTGACATTTGACTTGGAAAGGGTTACATTTGACTTGGAAAAGGTTACATTTGACTTGGAAAAAGTTACATTTGACTTGGAAAAGGTTACAATTGACTTGGAAATGCTATATTACTGTTCCTAATACCAAAAATTACAATAAAAAAATAGATTTGTTCTTTTCTCCTTTGGTTGATAATAAAATTCGTTTACCTTGTATGTTTAACCGTTTTGTATCTATGTTAATAAAATAATTTTTTTTTTTTGTAGAATCCACAAAACTAAGGGTACCACACAAATTTAGGCTATCGGCAAGCCCTGTCAGACTATTTCAATAAGAATTAAACGTAAATCATATTAAAGCCCATAAAAGTATGCATCGATATAGGGAGTTTAATCAAAGACGTTAGATCGTGAAAAGGTGTAAAATGCATGGTATATAAAGTGGCTCTTCTAGTAATTCGATTTTGATGAAAAAGTTGTTGTAACATCTTAGGTGTATAGTTGTCTCAAATATGAATTTTCCGTTTTATACAAGTTATCGTTTCCGCGTTAGACTTACCACATACACACATATCTTTTTGTGTATCTTGGTTATTTGACTAAGGGAACCCTAAAACGTGTATTTCAGTTAAAAATTGGAATTCGAAATTTTTCCACGACCGCAATAATTTCCCTTGCAATTTCATATATAGGTAAGTACGAGTAAAAATTATAAGTGCTCATTTAAGTATATTGGTTGTTTAGAATAATATTATATATGGATATATATATATGTATGTATATATATATATATATATATATATATATATATATATATATATATATATATATATAATTCTTAATTTATTCTGAGACAAGTCCCTTTAGAATAATATTATATATGGATATATATATATGTGTATATATTATATATATATATATATATATATATATATATATATATATATAATTCTTAATTTATTCTGAGACGAGTCCCTTTAGAATAATATTATATATGGATATATATATGTATATTATATATATATATATATATATATATATATATATATATATAATATATATATATATATATAATTCTTAATTTATTCTGAGACGAGTCCCTTTAGAATAATATTACAGGAAATAAACAATCGCCTTCAGACTGGAGTCATAGACTAAAATAATTGAAAAAAAAAACAGTTTGTTATAATTTATAATAACATTAAAATAAAGATTAAAAATAAGTAGTTAAAAAAAAAAAGAAAAAGGAAATTACAATGCTTTTGAATGTTAGTAAAATTTTAAATTCGGAAAGTTTGAAGGTCGCAATAGTTTCCTTTACTATATATTTCATATATAGGTAAGTGAAAGTATAAATTTTAAGTGTTCATTTCAGCATATTGCTTGTTGATTTGGACTTTGAGGCGTATTAAGCATATTGGTATTATTATCCAAGTTTTCCAAAAAGTTCGTCACATTAGTGGTTTTATGAAACTTAAATAATTTCGCTGTTTGACCGAAAGGCCGCCAAGCTTTGTAATCAATACTATCCAGTCTCAACCTCATCATGTCTTGAAGAATATATTCTGCCATGAGATAGTACCGACGATTTTCATTTTTAAAAAACATAAATTTTTTTTTCAAATAAATAATTTTAAAACTCTTCCCAATAAACACCATGACGGATCTCGGTGTTGGAGATTTCTTCATGTTTTGTGAATCACTAATGGTATATTTAATGCAATCATACTGCAGTCAAATGTATTCTTTTACAGAGTTATGGTAAAAATGCAGACGGATTAGACAGGATGGTAAAAATATACTTTTATGAATTTTTAAATTTATAATAAAAAAATAAATAAAAATTAAAACTAGGATTAAGTATATATTGGGTAGCAACGTGCCTTATATCATCCTTACCTGTTAATTATATTAATCGCTATTATATTATCTTAATGTCATCGTCTGAGTGACAGGTGTTGATTCAAAAATTAAAATAAAAAAAAATAAAAAATTAAATTATACATTTTGTAAAAATTAAGTTACCGCTATTAATTCTAAATACTAGTTACAATTAATAAAAACGTATTTATTTATTTTTTCAGAATATAATATTTTTACAATTTCCCCATATTATGGTCTTATTCCAGGGTTACACATATTCATCTTATGTCGAATGAATTATCCTAATATTACAGCCTTTTAAAATGGGACTAAATAAAAACTCATATTTTTGAAGAATGCCACTATATACTACAGAGATTTGATTAAGAAACGACTACTAAATAATATCACCGTTGGAAATCATAAAGGTATAAGATATACTCTCTGATGTTCCTGCACAAAACTTGACCTTTTCTAGCAGATCTGATAAGAACATAAGTTTTCGCTTATTTATTTTATATTTCCCTACATTATATCAACATATCTATCAATAATTTATTATTTTACTAACATTCAAAAGCAACATGGGGCACGCTGATACCCAATATATAATTAATCCAAGTTTTAATTTTTACTTATTTTTTTATTATAAATTTAATAATACATGAAAGTATATTTTTACCATCGTGTATAATCTGTCTTCATTTTTACTATAAATCTATAAAAGTATACATTTGACTGCAGTATGATTGCATAAAATATACCATTAGTGATTCACAAAACCTGAAGAAATCTCCAACACCGAGATCCGTCATGGTGTTTATAAAGTCATGGTGTTCCCTATAGGGAAGAGTTTTAAAAATATTTATTTGAAAAAAAAAATGTATGTTTTTTAAAAATGAAAATCGTCGGTACTATCTCATTGCAGAATATATTCTTCAAGACATGATGAGGTTGAGACTGGATAGTATTGATTACAAAGCTTGGCGGCCTTTCGGTCAAACAGCGAAATTATTTAGGTTTCATAAAACCACTAATGTGACGAACTTTTTGGAAAACTTGGATAATAATACCAATATGCTTAATACGCCTCAAAGTCCAAATCAACAAGCAATATGCTGAAATAAACACTTTAAATTTATACTTTCACTTACCTAAATATGAAATATATAGTAAAGGAAAGTATTGCGACCTTCAAAATTTCCGAATTCAAAATTTTACTAACATTCAAGAGCATTGTAATTTCCTTTTTTTTTTTTTTTTTAACTGCTTATTTTTAATCTTTCTTTTAATGTTATTATAAATTATAACATACTGTTATAACATCACCCTTGAATGTAAAAATATTTTTTTTATTTATATAGATACACAAATACATCCATATGAGTTCATGTGAACATAGGAATAAGTATATTTAAACTTTTCTTATAAATATTAATTAATTTTAATCGACCAGAATGTTGTTTCTCCTAATATAAAACAACCACCACACCAATATTTAAAGTATTTTGCAAATATATCAGACGATATTTATGCCAACCTAAATCGGTATATGTTAATGATATAAATGTAAAATTAAATTAAAATTATTTCTTAAACAAAAGCATATACCACTACAAAAATTAGAATTAAATGGGGTTACAATGGATGTTTTATAAAAGGTATTTTTTTTATCAATAATTTAATTAAAATCTTAATAATCTTTAAAATCTATATACAATGAACACATGGATTCATCTCATCATAACATGGCATGGTTAGGAAACCTCCTCCTGACATTCAGTATTCCATTAAAATGATTTCATAATTTAATCACTGCAAATACATTGGTTTATCCATATTAAAATTCATTGGTTATTGTCATATATGGACTTATTTTGAACATATTTTTTTAACTTAAATGTTTTTCCTTGGGTTTAAATATTAATTTCGTAAGATTGTATTCTGTTTTTGTTCCATACTAAAGTTCTGATAGGATATTTATTTATTTTTTCAAAATTTTAATCTTTAATTCGCCATTTGATCTCAGTATTTTTAAAGGGAGTATACACAGTTTGATTAAAGTGGAAAGAGTAGGTAGTTTTAATATTTTAGGTAATATTAAGGGAGAAAGTTAGGGAAGGAGACATTATTGAATAAAGGTGGTCTATTGATAGCCCACTATAGACTTCTTATGAGGATGAAAATCCTTGCCCATCCATTCTTTCCCAGGATATTAAAAAGTCAGGATCCGATTACGTAGACCGTAACCTCTCCCCAATTTCTCCTTTCCCGCTTACCTCTAACCGTTTAAATATTCAACAATACGTTATCATAATAATAGTTTAAATATATATCATACACACACTAACTGTAAGTAGAGTTTTTTTTTTTTTTTTGTATCCTTTTTTACTCTCTCTCTCTCTCTCTTCTCTCTCTTATATATATATATATATATATATATATATATATATAAAATTACGGTATGGTATGTTGACCATACCATAATAAGGATTAATATATATTTTAATAACTATTAGAATTTTTATAAAGAAAGTATTTTTAGAACAAAGGAAGGACGGCAGCGGAAGCCCCTCATAGATCAGAGGAATTAAGACATTAGCTTTTTATGTCACCGACAGAGAAACTGCATCTGTTTCAGAAGATGACAAAAGGAAACTGCGACTTTATTTCACGAACTGGAATGATCATTTTTTTTTTTTTTTATATCGTTCTTTCTGCTTCTCTTCAGCCAATCAAAAACCAGCGAGGAGGCTTGGAAGGGACAACTCTATAAAAAGGCAAGGTAAGTAAGGCAAGTAAGTGAAATTCTTAAACTCAATATAATTTTGTATAATAAATGTTAAATATAATTGTGTTTTAATTGATATTGAACATCTTATAAAATTAGATATTTGTTAAATCCGTTAAAGCCTGCTACAGTATAGAACTTATCATAGATTTTTGATAACTCTCCCCTTCAGAGAACATACTTCTGGACAGCCCGGACTGATTTCTTGTTACTAATTATGAGGTAAGCGGGAACAATTCAGCTATATATATATATATATTATATATATATATATATATATATATATATATTACATCTTTGCACTTCTGAGTTATATTTGATTATTTTTTGTTTATATCAAACAATTTCGAACAAAAAAAAAATCCGTTTGTTCGAAGATCGCCGTCCGCGGCATTGCTCCGAAACTACTGGACCATTTTTTTATTAATTCGCCGTAAAAAAATTAGGACATGCAACGATGATCCAAACACCTATAAGTTGATATCAGTTGGTTTATTTTTGAAATAGCAGCCAATTCAAAGTGATTTAATTCAATAACTCAGTTATTTTTGAAGATAAAGAACAAAATTAAAAAAAAAAAGAAAAGAAAAAATTCAAGTTTTATTCATAAATACTCCCATAACTTAGTTAGTTTTGAAGATAGAGAAAAATATGTAGACAGTTTTTAAATCAGTCTTAGTTTTATCCCATAGAAAATAAATTCCCTACAAAATGAAAAAAGAATAATTGAATTAGGTTAAGAACTAGCAGAGATATAGCGTTTTGAAATTAACAGCGGTGATATGGCATTTTCCTTTGAATTATTTATCTTACTTAATTGTCTATATACAGCTTTATAAACAGTCATACCGTAATATTGTTATTAATAATTTGTAATAATTTGCAGTGTTTTTAAAAACAACATATAAAATGGCTGTATGGTGTATGCCAATGCCATATATTCATGGAAAAGGAAAAAAAAAATAAATAAAATAAAAACAAACATATGATGAAAGGTTGAAACAACTTTCAAACATAGAAATCTGTACATTTATCTAGAATAATAAAGAAAAAATAAATAAAAACTTTTAAGAGAAAATGTATTAAAACTAAATTAAAAAAAAAAAAAGTTAAAATGACAAATGACCAACACCAGAAGGTCATCTGTATCTGACAAGTACAGAAGTTTCGGAGTGGAAAGAAGTTTGGAGAACTCAGTAAAACCAGGATATGGCATCAAAAGATGAAGTGTACTTCGTACTGTAATAGTAGAATATCAAATTTCAATAAAATTGTATGATCCTAATTGTATTCTAATAAAAGAAGATCAGATCTAAATTTAAAATATCTCTAAATTTAAGATGATATCGGGATTATTGGTGTCCGCGAACTCCTTTCAAACCAAGCGACAATTTTTATACGGGTTTTACTATCATTTAAGGTATCCTTTCCTGAAGAGTTATAAGTGAAATATATTGAAATAGGTTTTTTCTTAAATTGGAAAATTAAATTTCCTATAATCAAGGCATCCAAAAATGTTTGTTTTTGTATTATTAACTTTTAAGTAATAAAATTTTATAGTTATTTTAATATATTGTAGTGTATTATATATGAGGGAATGTCACGAAAAGTAAACTTAAATTAAAATCAACTGTAAAATAAATTTGTTGAAGAATTAAGGTCCAAATATTTAACTATGTTTACTTGAAAAGATTGTGCCACCCTCTATCATGATATATGTACTTTATTATTAATATTTTTGTTGTTTTTATGGGAGTTCAATTGGAATAATAAAGGAATGTTTGTTTATTGCGTCCGTTATAGTTGTTATAAGTGTTTGTATTTATTTAGAGGAAGGGTTTCAAATAATATTAGTTTGTCCATATTCCATCAACAACGTGTTCAGTTTGTTTGTATGTACCTGTCAAAAGGTCTTCATTTTTCGTCATTTGACTCAATCAAAAAATCTTGCTACACGTTTCAATCTGTTACGATATTTTTAAATATTTGGTATCATATATTATCAAAAAAAAAAAAAAAAAAAAACTTTTAGATTAATTAGAGCAATGTTTTGCGTTATTTGCGATTTTTAAGTTGGACTTTAGCCTGAAGAAGATGGCCTCGGAATATACTATCTTAAATAAAGATTGAAGTTTTACCGCTAGGTAATTTCTTCACAAGTATTTTCACGCATTTTATTATAATTCAGCACTTTTACTGATTGTATATACAGTTATACATTTAATAAAAAATATATATACATAAAGTATTTAACCTGATTTTTTGAATTTATTTTTTTAAGATTTTTATAGCTCATGAGGAGCTAAGGGAATAGGAACTGCTGGCAAAGGATACTGTCGTCAGTACTTCGCTATGTTCCTTCATAGTGGGAAAAAAATAAAGATTCAAAGGCCAAAATCATATAAATTTTGATCGGATAAAGATAAATCAAAAATTCTTTTTTTCACTTTTTAGGATGAAAAGTCCTTTATTAATTGAAAGTAAAAAAGTCATAGTCGAAAATATTTATTATAAAAACTGATTTGTTTTATACATAACCTATATATTCCATAAAAGGCCAAATTTAAGTAAATTTTCTATAATCCGTCTCTATACGGGTCTATTCATTTTTATTTATCAATTGTCTTTAGGAAATCTCCCATACAAAAGAGTTGGCTTCAACTCAAAATTGTTATATACATACTAGGTTCTCCAAGTTTGCTATCCTTTTAAGGCTGCGCTACACTGCAGAGGACAGGCAGCTGAAAATTCACGAGATTCGGTGATAGTGGATTATCATACACTCTCACCTACTTTTAATATATAAATAATTACCGTATTGCCTATAAAAGTTCATCATTTAGTTTTCTAAACTCTAACTATAAATAATGTTTGATTTCTTAAAATCAACTTTCTACATTAAAAAACAAACAAAAAAAACACGTGTTCATGACGTGTATGTTTTACACATGCTTGTTTTGATAAATATCATTTAAAAAAATATATATATTTATTGATATATATACAATTTATTTTAATTTGCCTTCCTCTTTTCTCTTTCTTGCTACTTAAGGAGACAAGCTTGGAGCAAATAGTTATCAAAAAAGGCGCTAGATACCTCTCTTGAGAGCCTAGTACATCCGAAACGGTGCCGAGTGCGAAGGGTTGAAATGTAGGTATGTCTTTAGGAATTAGGCTTTTAAAATTATATACATGAAATTTCTCAATAGGTTTCTTTAATCATTATCTAATAAAATGTTATAGAATTTCGGTCCCTATATCTCGTTAACAACTTTCCCCTAAACTGTCATGTTCACATAACTCAGAACAGGAAATTTAAGATTAATACGTCTTACCTCTAATACCCCTTAACTAAAAATATGATTATTGACTTGAGGAGAATAAATGGGACAGTAAACGTGAGTTAACCATTGTATTTGTAATTTGAAAAACCAACGTCTTGAGAATATATTTTTTAGATTCAGCACACTAGTTGCTATTCATATGCCATAAGCTATTGGCTAGGAAGCAATTACACTAGAAGGGCGCAGAGAGGAGAGACCAATTGGGTTAATCTGTAGGTGGTGACGTTGCGGGCAGGTAATGGGGTCTCAAGATGGTCATTAGTTTGGTCCTTATCCTGACAGCGTCCTGGAGCCTCCAGCATACAGCCTCCAAATACACTTCCACTACACCCTCAGGGCTCAGGTCAGCGTCTTGCATTAGATCCTCAAACAATTATGACCGCTTCATTATCGGTAGTCTTGCAGAATATATAATTCTAGTAAATTAAAACATGTAAAAGAAGCAGTAGAATCCTGAACAACCAGAGAAGAGGTTCCTGCTGAAAGGATTGAGAATTGGCCACATTGGGCTCACCAATTCTAATAAGCCTACAGCCACCACTAATATCCACATATTACAACTCCACCTCCTCTGAGGACTATATTTTCAAGGAATGCGCCCATTGTATTGCAAATATAAAACAAAAAGGACTCTAGGGAAAGGGACGATGTCAAAAAAAAAAAAAAAAAAAAAAAAAAACTATCAAGTAATTAATCCCTAAATATTGGGTTGATGCAAAATTAATGCAGGTTTTTAGTAGGTATTGTAAATACGCCATATCTTTACTTTAACCATATATATTTAATCAAAATAATTTCCATCTGAATCAATGCACTTTTGCCAACGTTCAACAAGCTTTCTTATTCCACCAGAAAAAAAATCCGAATCCCTGGACTCAATGAAATCACGAAAAGAATTTTCAATGTCGTCCTGGTTTTGAAAATTTTTCTCCCTCAAAAAGTTGTCCAGATGCCTGAAAAAGTGGAAGTCTGTAGGAGAGAGGTCAGGTGAATAAGGCGGATTTTGGAGAACTTCGTAGCCCAACTCGTGCAGTCGTCGAAGCGTTGGTTGTGCAACGTGTGGTCTGGCGTTATCGTGGAGCAGGATCGGCCCCTTCCGATTCATCAATGCTGGGCAAAGACGTTGCAATTTTTGAGTTCCGAGTTCCGCCGCCATTTCTCGTGTGGTTTTGGTTGGGTCTTCTTCCACTTTTGACCTCAGCTGGTCGTTGTCCAGAGCAAGATGACGGCCCCGACCTTCCTTGTCTTCGAGGTCGAAATCTCCTCTGCGAAACTTCTGGAACCAACGCTGCACCGTGCACTCATTAATAGCCCCCTGACCCCACACTTCATTAATATTACGAGCCGTTTGCGCAGCGCTGCGCCCTAATTTAAATTCGTAAAAATAAATTTGACGAAAATTGCACTTTGACATTTTCGATTCAAGACCTTTGAACACACTGAACAAAACGATTTTACTAAACAAATTCATGGTGAAAGAGAGGGTATTAGATAAGGTTTGTTTTGGTATAATAATGATCAATGTTAGGATTAGCTTTGTTTACACAATTGGAATTAAAATATTGCAATAGAGGAAACCTGCATTAATTTTGCATCAACCCAATATTAAAACTGATTCAAACAATAAATTATAATTTTTGTAAAATTAAAAACATGGAATAAATGAAGATAAGCAAACATTGATGGATATCATAAGGAGTACAGTACATCAGAAGAGATTAGTGTAATACTTAAATAATTACTTAAGTAATACTTTATTTATCATCTTTTGTCGAAAGAAAATAAAGAATATGTACTAATGTCATATAAAAATAGTTAAAAATACAGTTGGGTATGCATCATAAGATAATTTTTATTTTTCGATAAAAGGTTAAGAATAAAGGCAAACATACAATCAGAGGAACGTGAGTAAGAATTTCATTTAGTCTGACTGTTTGAAATACATACATAGACTAGACAATGAGAGCTGTACTTACAACATTAAAAAAAGATCCAAATAAACCAGTAATACAATTTTCAAACGAGAACCGAACTGACCTGCAAATAAAAGAAAAAAGACAACAATTAAAATATGAATATTGCATTACAAAAAGACAACTCATATATATCTATATATAAATACATATTTTCTTTACACATATATTAGTTTTCCTTAAGACATAAAATTTTTACTTAAGTAACAAGTAATTGGTTACTTAAATTTTTATGTTTAATTAAATTGGTTCCATGGTAGATGAAAAAAAACCTATTTTTAAAAGAAAATAATTTTTTTTTAAATTTTAACATCACTTATTGAAATTTACAACTGTAAAATACAAAAAGTAAATATGATAAAAGGAAAATGACATGGAAATAGATTCTACATACTTGTAGAAGAACTACCCAATGGTAGCACTCCTGTAACTATTCTAAACCAGAAGGTCTCGTGGCCATTTTCTTTTCAGATGACTCCAAGGATTTTCAGGAATGGAAGACAATGCAGAAAATGAAACTAGTGGGTTAGAGCGGGAGTGGAGTTTTTCATGGAAGGAGTGATACCTGTGAGTGGTACAGGCCGAATCAGTAACATATGGAACATTAAGGTCTTCGTCGATGATTTTATTCGTAACAAAGGATTTTGCGAAGGATTGGGGTTGTAAGGGATGGATACGGGAAGAGTTTGATGGTTTAGTAGAGAACCAAAGCTCAACTCCGTAGGTGTGTCACTCAAGTGTGTGGATTCCATGTATGACGTTTGTCAAGCAGGAGATCCGCTGTTCGACCGGTAAAAGTTATTGATTTATTTATAAAAGAAATTTAGTTTCTTTCTTTTTTAATTTTTTTGGAAGTTTTCTTAATTGGAACATGTAAAAAAGCACATACTACCTTCCATTCCTCATCTAATCACTTTATTTCATAAGTCTTTTAACATTTTTTCATCCTAGTCGACGTTTCGGGGTTGTTTCCCCATTTTCAAGACTTATTCCTTGCTACATCATTTTTCATCCTTCACTACATCTCATAGCACACTGCTACTTGTCTATGTTGGCTCACTGTTTCCATGTTAGACAAGTAGCAGTGTGCTATGAGATGTAGTGAAGGATGAAAAATGATGTAGCAAGGAATAAGTCTTGAAAATGGGGAAACAACCCCGAAACGTCGACTAGGATGAAAAAATGTTAAAAGACTTATGAAATAAAGTGATTAGATGAGGAATGGAAGGTAGTATGTGCTTTTTTAAATGTTCCAAAATAAATTTAATTAAAGGATACTGTAGGACAGGATGTCATTGGTTTACGACGGAGGGTAAAGGTCATTTGGTGGGACTTGAGTGAATTTATTTTAATTACCCCATTCCGACACCATACCTGAAGGTCTCTGATGTGGGATTGTAGGGTTTGAGAGGCAATAGTAGGGTCGTTATTGAACGATAGCACACAAGTGTCATCAGCATACGTAGAAAGGAAAGTGTTAGGATTGGTTCTTATGTTAGAAAATAAAATTTTAAATTGTAGAATGATTGAAAACATATTCCATATTGTTTCTGTTTAACATACTTCAGTATTTTTCCATTTCCTATGATGAAGGAGATACTTTATTTGAATACGCATATTACAGTTAAAAAAAAACAGCGAATTAACAGAGTATTATTAAATCACCTTTAAAAAATTGTAATACATGCAAATCATGTTAGAGGAATAAAATCGCTAATTCTCCTTGAAAAAAATATTTTAAACGAAAAAAAATCTCACCAATATTCTAGAATATAGTTGTAGCACACAAGGAAGTGAAAACATTTGTCAAATTAGATTTGATATACAAGACGATTAATATCCATTATTTAGGGAACTAATAATAAAATAATTTAATTGTCGTTACATAATCGTTTGATATTAAATTAGCATACCGTTTTTATTGTTTGCTATTCTATATTGTAATGTTCGATCTAACCTTAATTTTCATTCACGTATTACATCCCTTAAGATAAAAATATCAAAAAGGAATGGTTATTGGTACTAATAAGTATCAGGTGTATAATATCAAATAAATTTTATAATTTAAATTTGATCTCTTATTTCTTAAAACAACACTTGATAAGTACATATAAAAAAGCTTTGTCAAGAAACATAAGGTAAGAAACAAATATTTTCCTTCACTCTGCTATACACGGAAAAGTAATTTAGAAACTTGATCACTAAAATTAAAGAAATATCGACGACTTAATGTTTTGTCTACAATATTTGGCCCGAAGAGAAATGAGGCAATACGGAATTTAGAAGGTTACAC
Organism: Piezodorus guildinii; assembly: GCA_023052935.1. Lineage (NCBI taxonomy): Eukaryota > Metazoa > Arthropoda > Insecta > Hemiptera > Pentatomidae > Piezodorus > Piezodorus guildinii. The sequence goes on along the minus strand of CM041292.1, from coordinate 168,925,523 downwards.
AACTTGGATTTGCGTGACTTGCACGGCATCAGCATAACTGAGGCGATTGCATCCGTTTGAATTAGTTTAAGACACTCATTGGTTTCTTTGTTAGATATAATTAAAAAACACAAAACCTAGATGTCTAAGAGGAAGGCAGTGATATATATGGGAAGAATTTTGTGTATAATATATTTGGCTTGGATAGGCGAAGGCTAGTCAATTCAGGATCAAACCTTCGGGCTTACTAAGTCTATTATTATAACATTAGTAACTAGTTAGTGATTAGTTTAGCACAATCACGATAGGTAATAGTTAATTGATTTAAGGGCAAATAGAATTCTAGCTACACTACCTGCTTCAACTACACGACTTTGGATTCCACAACCGTCATTATTCCTTTTTGGATCTTAGGTGGATAGAAGTGAACGCCATCAGGGACTAGTATTTTCTCATTAAAATTAAAAAAAAAAAAAAAAAAAGAATGACGGAAATTTTACTTAAATAGCTGTTCGTTTGTTTATTTATTTAACGTCCCTTTATGCTGCTGTGGCTAATTGGACAATGCTACAGTGGGTGTCATAAATTTTGGCTTTCCAGGTTTAATTAGGATAGGGATCTTTAAAGAGTACCTGACATCGCACAGGCTCGGGACCACCTTTTAACGTCCCCTCTGAAGGACGGAATAACTAACGATTTCTTACTCCCATTAAAAAATCCTAAGGCCACCAGCGGTTTCGAACCCGGGACCTTGGGCATAGGAGGCTGTTATGCTAACCACCATGCTACAAGTAACCTCTATTTAAATAGCTTTCATATACAGATTAAATATAAAAAATCGCATGTGCGAAGTGTCTTACCACTCTATGCCTTGTACACGAAGCCTTTTTGAATAGCCATTTATTACTATTTTTCAAACTTTTCGACTATACTTGTTAATTTAAACAAAAAAAAAATCTGATCCAACAATATCTTACGATTGTACTCATTGTGAAGAGCTTAGAAAGTTCTTAGTCCTTATTTCAGAAATTTCATCATTAGAAGGAGAGGGAGCCAATATCTACGCAATGCCAGTTTTAACGATGCTGAAGTTCAACCTCGTTATTTTTCGGTTCCTCGCAATTTTTATCTGTTCTGATTAGAGAATCAAGCCTGCTTCTAGATTTTATTTCGGTACGATTCTCTTCTGAACAAAGACGAATGATTTCAAATTTTGGGAGTATCTCGGTTTCGATAATTTTCTCTACTTTTAAATATTTCTTTACTTTTAATTACTTTTGTATGAAATATATTGTTAAGAAAGGTATTGTGCAAAGTAAAAAAAAAAAAAGAAAATAGTCAGTGGCTAAGAGATTGTAGTATGTCTAGCTCGAAAAAGAAAAAAAATACAATAAAAAAAAATTAATTCAGGTATCATACCAAAAATGATACTTAACATTGTGATTTGTATGTATTATTATCATCTTCAAATGATTTTGATAATACCATCTGATGTATTTAACGTTTTATTCTAATAAAATCAATCTGAAGGGCTTAATTGTTAATTTTTTAAATTTCTCTGCTCTAAAAAATGTTTATTTGAAATTACTAACCATGAGGTATTGTTAGTAGTAGTAAGCAGTGCCGAATCCACATAATGACCACAAAGGAAAAAAATGGCTAATTAATATTAAAATTAGCTATAACATGTGTTAAATAACTATTAGTTTACCTTGAGGCTTTTTTACTTTATTTGGCTTAATTAAAGTTAGTATTTAAAATTTCCTATAAAGAAAAGATTATATAGAAAGTGGTCATCGGTGGTAAGAAACGTACAATTAGAGCCTATAATAATAATAATACACGTAATAATAATAGGCTTAGCGAACCCGAAGGTTCGATGCCGATACCACCAAATTCCACTTACACAACTCGTCCAATGTTCACCGTTCAAGCCCAAGACCCAGAGATCAGCCTTAACGCAATCCTCCCATCGCCGCTTCGGTCTACCTTTCGGACGCCTACCAGTCGGATCAATAAATACCAACTTTCTAGGAATCCGTTCCTCACTAAGCCCGACAATTTCACGCGCACATTTTAGTCTCCGCGATTCTATCAACTCAATTATATTCACTGGACACAAGTTCCGCAATTCCGCGTTGTGCAACCTTCAAAACTCCCCAGTGGCCTCATCTCTCTTCGGACCAAATATTTTACACAATACCTTCTTTTCGAAAACCGTAAGCCGTTGTTCGTCCTTCAAAGTAAGCGGCCACGTTTCACATCCGTAAAGAACCGTCAGAAGAATATTAGTTTTATAAATTCTAACCTTTGTTTTTAGATAGAAGCCGCGAACTAAGTAACTTAGAAACTGAATAATAACACGCATTTCCCACCTTTAACCGGGACTTTATTTCTTCCTGGATTTCATTTTTCTTGTTATCATTGAACCTAAATACTTGAATTTCTCTACGTGTTCAAAAGTATACCCTGATACATCAATATCACCAAGATCGCCACCGTTTCTGCTACTAATCATATATTTCGTCTTATCAGTATTTAATTCGAGTCCTATTTCTTTACCGGTTTTACACTTAAAGCCGATACAACAATTTAATAAAATCAAGAAGAGAATAAGTTAAAAATATTTTCCAATGTTGAGAAAGAATTCGGAAATTATTTTTTTTAAAAATCCGTTGGGAATCTGAACCTTTTAGAAAAATTAACATGTGACGAAATCGATATAGAACGGCAAAGATGTATTATTTTATTCTATATATATATATATATATAATATATATATATATATATAATCAGATACGTTATATTTGACGCATGTTTGTATCATTTTCTTCGATAAGTTAAAAAAATAACGATAAATAGATTTGTTTGTTGTAATTAATTATGATTACTTTCAGTTTATCTTCTTGAAAAAAAAAAACGCTCCAAATTATTACACAATGGTTTATTATTTCCAAATAACAATATTAGGGTATAACTGTTTATATATCGTAGTTATTGATAGACAATCAAGTAAAATGAAAATTAATAATTTAAAGGATAATATCGCTGACTCCAATACGCAATATCTTAGCTACTTGTTAACCAATTTCAATTATTCTTTTTTCATTTCGTTGAAAAGTTAATTCTCTATCAAATGGCTCTTATTTTTGGATTATTTATTTATTAATTAGGAGAAACTGATTTTTTTTTATTCGTTATTCGGATTCTACGCATCTAGAAAGCTTTCAAATTTTAAGGAGAGGGGGCAAATTTTTTTTTTTTTTGGTCGATTACAAATGTTCATGATTGAAAATAATACACCAAAAAGGTTTTTCCGAATAAACTGGAAGGAATTTCATAGAAACTTAATATACCTATCCTAGTAGCGACGCGAGTCAACGTTGTCTGATTCACTACAGACTTTTTGTGTGCATTCAATTTTCCATATGTCGATAGGTGGAAATCATGTTATGGTTGTCACTTAATTAAATTGTTAATACAAACGGAAATTAATTGAGAACTAGAACTAATAACAAAAGGAAATGTTTGAGAAAAGAGAAGAGTAAACAAAGGACAGGGGGCAGACACATTGAAAGATATGTGTGTGTGAGAGAGAGAGAGAGAAGAGAGAGGGAGTGAGTGAAAGGGTATTATGTGTGTAAGCGGTACGTGGACAAACGTCCAATAAGAGCGGGCAATAAGAAAGCCCTACGTGACTGTATCTCCAGGCTAATCCAGCAGCCCCTGGAGAACTAACCCCCTGCAATATGCCCCTTGTCCCAACAAATGACGCTCCGCCTACCCTACGTCGATTAATGTTTTCTTCCAGCGACGGTCATGTCAGCGTAAGCTTCGGTGGACATATGAGAATTCCTAGTCTGACCAGCACAACAAGAGGTTTCATGTATTAGTTTCAAAGATTATTTAGGAGCACTAAATTATGTTACTTTAATAATTAAAATATAACTTTTAAACCCATTTTTTTTTTACCGAACATTAAAACAATAAACAGCCTTTGGAAATAAAATTAAGAACCTCGGATATCAGAGATCTTAAAGTTTGGTGTCAGATTTGGAAAATAAAAATTAATTCCTACAAATCCCATCAGTAATTTATGAAGATCAATTAACCTATTAATTCTTGTCGTAAAGCATCTTTCAATCACACTAAACTAGTTTCTGTTGAACAAGTCCGATACCTTGGTTGATCCATCTTGACAAACCAAGGCTAAAACGAAAAGATATTGCTCGCCGTTTTCGGTTACTAAACAGACAATCAAACTTTCATCATACCTAAAAAATATTTATCAACATGACTATCGTCAATAGAACAATCTGGACATACGGAGTAGAGCAATGTGACTTCACTAAACCATCGAATTTCTCTCGTGTCCAATCCTTACATCCTTACATTACAATCCAAAATCCTTCCTAAAATCATCAATGCTTCTTATTTTGTCACGAATAAACTCATCCATAAAGATATGAAAAACGAATAAAGACCTGGTAGCATTGTGATATTTACTCATTAATAAAGTGTCTTAAGTCCCGTTGTATCCAATATAATAATTAGGCTTCTTTATTTTCATGGTATTTTGTTTTATAATATATAGTATTATTAGTTCCATAAATTCATTCATAGCCTTATTTTGGAGTGTCTCTTTTCTTGTAGGAAAGTTTAACATACAAACTGACTTTCTTTAAGCCTAATTATGTTAAATATGTCTGATTTAGCTCGAACCAGGTATCAATCATAACATGAGAAACTCTATTCTCACTCTAATTCACTAGTTTTCATCCTATCTCTTTGATTCCTTTGGTTTCGGGAGAGGGAAGGAAAGCACATTTAATGCAATAAAAAATTGGCAGAACTATTCCAACGCAAAATATATGAAATTTAAAAATATTGACTAAGTTCCGCCAGAAGCGTTGATGACATATATATCATTCATCTAATTTAGACTATGAATGGAATTTAAGGAACTAATAAAACTGTATATTATTTTTAAAAACATATCCTGAAAATAAAATAGCCTAATTTATATATTGAAAAAAAAAAACGGGACTTGAGACATTTTATTGATAAGTAAATATGAAATTGCTACCAGGAATATAGCTAATACAAGAGAGAAATAAAATTTAAAATCTTATCACCTCTATTGTAATATGCAAAAAAGAAATAATAAATTCATCAGATATCTTGAATCTCTTGTTAGGGAATTAGTTATACTATAAGATCAAACGAAAAAAATGTTCAAGAATGTAAAATATAAAAAGGCAACATCGATGTCCTTTTGAAAAAATAATGAATACAGGATAATGAATCCTTTAGTAAAGAAAAATGAACAATAAATATTTACAAGGGGGTGGTGTTCTGTGACAAACGACAAGCCGTTATTTAAAGCAGTTTTTAACTTTAAGCCCTACTTGATCCCGTTCCCTTTAAAACACCCCAACCGCAGGTAATTTTTTTTGTTTAACTCCACCTTCTACTAAACCAGACCTTTCTCTTCAGTCGTACATTTCTAACCATTCTAATAACGAACTAAACTAGAAACAACCGCTATTCTAAAAAAAAAAGATTAAATTGAAACATGGAAGTAATATCAGTTAAGGTTTATATCTCTCTCTCTCTCTCTCTCTCTCTATATATATATATATATATATATATATACATCGCAATTTGTTTGTTTATTTATTTATCGTCACATTAAGCTACTGTGGGAGTCCTAAATTTCGCCTATTCAGGTTTAATTAGGATAGGGATCTTTTAACGAGTACCTGACATCACACAGACATGGGACAACCTTTTTACGTCCCCTCGGTAGGACAGCATGACTAAGGATTTTTTACTCCCACTGAAAAATCCTGGGTCAACCCGCGGGTTTGAACCCGTGACCTTCGGCATAAAAGGCTTTAATGCTAACGAGAACGCTGTAGGTGAACAATTAATAAAATAGCGATTTTATCGGATTCATTTCTAGAAAACATTATATTAAGAGTCTATCAAATAATAAAATATTCATATCGTGAAATTATAAATATATTCTAACTATCATTAGGAAAATGAAATTTGATTCTTGTTAATTCATATTCATTCCCCAGTTTGAGAAAAAGTATATAAAAAAGAACTTACATAATAAGATCTTACATGAAAAATTCAAATAAAATGAATTATAAAATAGTTATGCTTTTTAAAAATTATAGTAAAATAATGGCACAAATAATACTGGAAAGAATTAGACCGGGTGGTGGTCATTAAATGAAAGAACTAAATAGTTTCAACTATTTATTGTTTGCCAACGTTTCGATCCCCATTGTGGGTCATCATCAGTGCGTGTTGTAGGCGAATGGAATATACATATTTATAATGGATATATAATGGGAACTCGCTATACTAATAATAAATAAACCGTAAAAAATTGTGTTGTATTAAATATATTTTACATTTAATATCCTTCAAAATATTTTGAAGGACTTAACTTTTATTTGAAACTAAAATGATCATATCTGATTTTAAATTAAAAATAAAGGAGAAACAATAGAATGTTTTACAAAAGATTATTTTTAACATCAACCAAAGATCAATTACACATAGAATCCATCTTTATGTGTCCTAAGTCTCAGATTTGAACTTGACAGATGCCCCTAGGAGTATATATAGAGTACTAAAACCTTCAAAGGGGACGTAAAATGGTAATCCTCAGCGAAGATCCCTATGTTAATTTAATCTGGTTAAGCGAAATTTCGGACTTCATTCTTTTCCCTATTCAGGTTCAATTAGGATAGGGGTATTACAAAGAGTACCTGACATCGCACAGACATAGGACCACTTTCTTACGTACCCTCTGTTTAGATATAGTCACATGGCAAAAGCTCCCATATGTTTGATGAGCTGGAGGTTGCAGTTCAAAGTGGATTATGTTACATGTTATGTGTTAAATTATAATAAATTATTTTGATATGTCTAATCTTCCAATATAAATTTAAACATGGCGCAGTCGAAATCGTCCTAGTGAACTGAAGAAAGAGAAGTGACAGAACATCTACTATGGAATTCAATAAACCCTCGCAATTGGAAGTTAATGTGGATAACCTGTCCGAGAGCTTTAGAAGATTCCGGACTGAGGTGGAAATTTATTTTGTGGCCACAGAAACTGAGAAAAAATCAAGAGAGGTCCAGGTAGCACGGCTAAAAAACTTGTTGGGATCCGAGGGGTTAAAGCTATATTCCACAATAACGACATTAAAGCCAGGTGCAGAAACAGTTAATTTAATTTTAGATGTCCTTGACAAGCATTGTACCCCAAAGAAAAATGAGACAATGGTGATTCATAAATTTTTTAGTAGGAAGCAAGCAGCAAATGAACCAATTGAACGGTATTTTACGAATCTCAAATCTCTAGTTGCACCTTGTGAATTCGGTGACCAGGAGGAAAAATTATTAAAATCCCAAATAATTCTTGGACTTTATGACAAAAGTACTCAAGAAAGACTTTTGAGAGAGGACCCTTCATTGGAAAAAACTGTTAATTTTTGTAAAACCGTCGAAATGGCAGAGGAAAATTTAAGGATCATCAGGGGACAGGAAGAACGACGGCAGGAAGTCTTCAAGTTGGCAAGGGCAAGTAACAGCAAAGAGGTGGTAAATTGCAATAATAAACAACAAACTGTAAATAAAAATAAATATATAGATTGCACCCGTTGTGGGCAGAAGCACTTTAGGTATCGTTGTCCTGCATTTGGCCAAAAATGCTTTAAGTGCAATAAAATGGGTCACTGGGCCATAATGTGTGGCAGAAATTCAAAACAAATTGAAAATCTGGGTGTTTCTGACCACAATGAGGCATTTGATGGTGATTTTAGTATCGGAACCATCAAACTAAACCAAATAAACAAAAACAAAAATAGTCAATGGTTAGAAAATATAGAAATTAACGGCAAAATAATTATATTTAAGTTAGATACAGGTGCTGAAACAAATGTTTTATCATTGAAACTACTGACTGATGAGTTAGGAATGGACAGTTCTAATGTCTCCAAAACTACTATTGTGTTGGAGGCATTTGGAGGATACAAAATCAAACCTGTTGGGGTTATTAAATTGCAGATAGGAGCTCAGGGTAAATGTTGTACAGCGGAATTCATTGTTGTGGAACAAGATGTAGGCTTTCCCATAATGGGACTCCAAACGTGTTTGGATTTAAAGTTAATAAAAAAGGTATATAATATTAAGACTACAGACTTATCAGAATTTTTGAAGCAAAATTATGATATTTTTAAGGGTTTAGGTTGTTTTCCAGACTTGTGCTCATTAAAATTAAAAGAGGGTGCCATTCCAAAATCAAGCCCTGCTCGTAGAGTTCCCTTTAAAATTAAAGATAAATTAAAAGAAACTTTAGTAAATTTGGAAAAGAGTAAGGTTATTGCAAAGGTTGACAGTCCAGGGGAGTGGGTTAACAATATTGTTATAATAGAAAAACAAGACTCATCATTGCGAATTTGTATAGACCCTCAGCAATTAAATAAATACCTTATTAGAGATTATTATGAAATTCCAACAATGGAGGATATTGCGGTGAAACTTGAAAATAAAAAAGTTTTTTGCCTTTTCGATTTAAAACAGGGCTTCCATCAACTGCTTTTGGATGAGGCTTCGAGTAATATGTGCTCATTTAGTACACCTTTTGGTACTTATAAATATCTTAGAGCACCATTTGGTTTGTCAGTATTGCCTGAATTGTTCCAAAAATTGACCCAAAAGTATTTTGGTCATTTACAGGGAGTAATAGTTTACTTTGATGATATCCTGTGTGCTGCAGACTCTGAGGAAGAATTACAGGGCATTGTGGACAATGTTATGAGTGTGGCTCGAAAATATAATATTAGATTCAATCCTGAAAAAGTTCAGTATTTTGTTAAAGAGGTTAAATTTTTGGGATCTTTGTTTAATGAAAAGGGGCATAGGCCGGATCCTGATCGTATACGTGTTATTAAGGAATTAAAAGCACCTAATAGTGTCAAGGAATTGCAGAAAATGTTGGGAATGGTGAATTTTTTGCGTAGCCACTTACCTAACCTATCACAGGTGTTATCTCCTTTCCGACTGTTACTAAAAAAGGGTTCAGAATGGTTATGGACTTCATATCATGATGAGAAGTTCCTTGAATTAAAAGAGCTTATTGGAAATGCCACACTATTGAGGTCATTTGATCCTACTAAACCGGTGGAAATCCAAGCTGATGCCAGCAAGGATGCCCTAGGGTGTGCACTTTTTCAGGAGGGTAAACCCATTCTTTTCGCTAGCAGGTCATTAACCGATTGCGAGTGCAACTATGCACAGATCGAAAAGGAAATGCTTTCTATTGTGTATGCATTCACAAAATTTCATAAATATGTTTACGGTCATATTAGCGTTACTGTTTTTTCTGATCATTCCCCTCTAACATCGATTTTTTCAAAGGATATAAATAAGATAGTCAATAGTAGAATAAAACGAATGAGATTGAAGCTGTTACCTTATCAGTTCGAGTTAAAATACCTTCCGGGAAAATATATGTACATAGCAGATTTTTTGTCCCGTAATTTTGTAAAATCTGACTCTAATGATGATCCATCTATGCTGGAGAGGGTGCATTGTTTAGGAGCTACGATAAATTTCACGGAGGATAAATATTCTCAATTTGTGGTAGAAACCCAAAAAGACTCGTCTCTTTCACAGATAGCTGAATTCTATCATAATGGATGGCCATCGAAGCTGAAATCATCTGTGACTCCCGAAGTAGTTCATTTTTATAAGCTTCGTAATAATATTTTTGAAGAAAATGGTTTATTTTATCTGGAGAATAGGTTAATTGTCCCAGCTGCGTTAAGGCGTTTTATTTTAAGTCTATTGCATGAGACCCATTTAGGATTAAACAAAATAAAGAGCACTGTAAAAAAATTTTTTTATTGGCCAGGAATAATGTCAGATATTACTAATTTGGTCTCAAGTTGTATTGTGTGCCAAACATTTCAACGGAGTAAAATAAAAGAAGAGCTGCTACCTCATGATATTCCGAATATCCCATTTTATAAGGTCGGGCTTGACATAGCTGAATTTGGCAGGAATTTTTTTTTAATCCTTGTTGATTACTACTCTAGATGGGTGGAAGTAATCTCAATAAAAGATAAATCGAGTGCAACTATCATAGAATCACTCAAGCCTATTTTTGCAAGATTTGGCATTCCAAGGATCATTATTGCAGATAACAACCCTTTTGGCTCAGCCGAGTTTAAAAATTTCGGGCAGAAATGGGCTACAGAAATTAAAACAGTAAGCCCTCATTATCCTCAGAGCAATGGCCTTGCAGAAAAGTACGTTGGTATTGTCAAATCTATGTTAAAAAAATGTCAGGTTAGTGGCCAAGATTTTAATTTATACCTTCTAAATTACAGAAACTCACCAGTAGCAGGTTTAACTAGTTCTCCTGCTCAATTATTAATGTGTAGACACCTAAGAACCAAATTACCAATTCGCAATGATGACCTTCTTCCAAAACCTGCCATAAATAATAATAGTAGTATGCAAAAAGATAAGCAAAAAACTGTATATGACAAGAATTCTAAATCTCCCGATAATTTTGTTCCTCGTGAACCTGTGTTGATTCAAAACAAATTTACGAAATTATGGTCTCAGGGGTTCATTGTAAAAAAATTAGATTTCCGATCTTACATAGTTGATATCGATGGGAAACAGTTTAGGAGAAATTCTAGGTTTATTAGAAAATTCAAAGAACAACCATTTTCTGAGATAGCTTTAAATAGGGATGATATAAATTTTCAACCCCAGCTAGCTAAAACTAATCACAATGATTTAGAGTTATCTGAAATGAATAGTGATGATGATTTAGAAAATGGGGATAACCTAAATGTAACAGCTGAGGATAGTTTGGGTAGTGAGGGGAGAGATAATGCTGATAATAATTTTGTAGTTAACCATGAAGGTTATGAAGGTTACCAAACTATGTCAGGAAGAATAATAAGAAGGCCTGTAAGATTTCCAGATTGAAGACACTTGTCAGTCTCTGTCTAAAACTGTTAATTTTTGTAAATTACTTAGATTAGTGTTTATATTTTATTGTATCTTATATTATGTTGTGTTCTTGATTTATGTTTGCTGTATATAGGTGTATTGTTTTTTTTTTTTGTATATTTAATCAATGTTTCCTGTATTTGTATTATATTAGATATTAGTATTGTATTATGTTTCTTAGAGCTATAATATCCATATTATTTATTTTGTAAATTTTTAGTTAGTGTATCAATACTTAAAGGGGAGGATGTTTAGATATAGTCACATGGCAAAAGCTCCCATATGTTTGATGAGCTGGAGGTTGCAGTTCAAAGTGGATTATGTTACATGTTATGTGTTAAATTATAATAAATTATTTTGATATGTCTAATCTTCCAATATAAATTTAAACACCCTCCAAAGGGCAGCATAAATAATGCTTTTTTTCCCATAAAATAATCCTAGGTCCACTTGCAGGTTTGAACTCGTAACCTTGAGCATAAAAGGCTCTTATGCTTACCACTACGATACGAAAGACCCCTAAAATGAAATAGTTTTATCTAATTATAAGTGCTTTTGTGCTGTTGACAGTTTTTAGATATCAAAATAGTCACATTGATTTATTTCTGAAGAGAATAAAAAAACAAACAAAGAAGATGACTATTTTGATATCTATACAGCCAAACCTTTGGATTTTTTAAAATTTGTTTTATTACTGCCCTAAAGTCATTGGTACCTCAGCTATATTCTGTGAAGGAATATTGATATTACTGTATTATTTTAATAACCTAGTAAAATTTTTTTTAGGGTTCGGGCTATTTTTTTTTTCTCGCTTATTGGACCAAATTTTTTGGAGCAGTCTAGCTTGATTGTTTGTAAAACAATGTCAAAATATTTACGGGAGGATGCATCAATGGTTTCTGAGAAGATAAGATTGGGTATATTGGCAGTTTCTTATACGAATACGACTTAATATGATCGTGTCTATGAGTATGTCCATTTTTTGAAAGCTTGTTTTATACTTAACAATTTTGACTTAAATATTAATTTTTATTTATCAAGCTGACGAATTCCAATACTTACAATTATAACAAATGAATGGATAATACTCATTACGAATAGCGATTGAAATTCAGGGGACGACACAATTATTTCCCGATTTCGAGGCAATTTAGCCAATCGAGGACATCAATGATCCTAGGCACCTAATGAATACGGCATTGAGCGATTACTACAAAATTAGACGTAATGGCAATACCACGACTGGAAGCGATGGAATAATATAACATCGTCATCCCTTGGGCTAAAATTAAATTGCCATGGAACTTGATTTCCTTATAAATATGGACAATGCAATGTATTGTCAGTTTTTGTACGTTCTAAAGTATTTTTAGAGAAGTATGTTATAGAATAGCTGTACCTCTACAACATATCAGAGGTATTAAGGGATTCAATACATGTAGAGATTTGGACTGTTTCACCACGGCCGTGTAAGTAGGTGATTGGCCCTTGATCACGCTCAGCTTCCAGGTTTTTTTCCCAATTTGTGGTACCCACTTTATAGAGACTGGATGTACCCGAGGAGGATCTCCATAAACCAGAGTCGTTCCACTGTAGAAATAACAGGATAAATAATTCCGCCTCAGCCAGTGTAAGAACCCGGGACCCGGAGAACAGAAGGCTATCTTACTGGTTTATCCACAAGGCCACGCCGCACAGTGGAAAATATGACCGAATTAGGTGGACAAAATTCTGAAACTTGTTCATATTTAACCTTTGCGGTCCCAGATTACGGAAAAACATTACAACGAAAATTATAAAAACATTAATTTTTTGACACGATTGACGATAAACACATTTGCAAATTAGGTGTAAGAAAGGTTCAAGGTTAGGTGTAAGAATCGTGAATAACTAGAAATAATTTGATTAAATCTAAATTTAACTGAGACTTTTAATGTGATAACAATAAATAAGAATAAACGATGTGATTTATGTGTCGGAGCTTTATTTATGTTCCTCTCTTAAGGGAAATCGAGAAGCTAAATTTTATTCCTAATTCGATCTATTAATTTCTCCGCTGCCTAAGTTCAAGTCTTAAGTCGAGCACAGGTACTTTTCGTCTTTTTTTCATTAGAGAACGGTTAAAAAAATGATTTTTCTATTGAATTGCGTAGTGCGACCCACATAATACACAAAGAGATCTAAGCGCCTAAATGCTTCACAAGAAGAACATTTAAGCCTTCTTCGGCAAAAGTTCAAAAAGCATTTCCTACCCCCCCTAGGTTTTCCCATTGGTCTGGCCCCTATCCGCGAAACTCCAGGAAGTTCCTAGACCCTTGCTATCAGCCGATAAGAGTTTTAACTTCAGGCACTTTCCATATCAGTCCCGCTTCCTTTGTCATGATCACCGATAGAAGATTCCAAAATATAGTATTTTTGAAACGAAGAGGGGAAAGAAGTGACGAGGGTGGTCCATCCTCAAGAAGGAGGGGTTGAAGTTAAGCTCGAGAATAGTCGATTTCCATCTACAAGAAGAGGAGAGTCGTATATGAGGGAAAGAAGAAGCAGAGATTTGAGAGAGGTCCGTCAGGGGTTCTGGGAGTCTAGAAGGGACGCCTGAGACAATTTCCACCTCCGCCAGCCGACCAACTTTCAGAAGGTAACTTTTAATTTTAATATTGTTTAGCAAGGTTAACTGTAAGAAACATCAGGCATTGTGTAAATAGATTGTATATCTTCAAGCTAATTTAAATAATAATGTAATTTATTGAAACCTGTCTAGTTTAATCTTACCCTGCATGCTGATCGCTTAACAAGATACCTTTGGTTCCTAATTCCAATTGTTCTAAAAAGCATCGTATATAAATACATTAAATATATTAATTAATACTGTTTTGAAGGTACCACTACCTTATTAAAACATAGCAATATATAAAGAATATATAACATGTGTAATTCTTCTTCTAATTAAAATGAATCAGGAGTTAAACGATGCTAAAATAAAGATTTAATTATTACAATTTGTTTAACATAAAATAATCAATTGGATAACAAACATAATTTACAATGAACATAGTTACCTAAAATAAAGAATTGTTTAACAGTCCTTTGATTAATACATTCAACTAACATAACAGAGATATAACCTCCCTTGATGAAATATTAACATATGATAATTAAATCAAGAATAATAAACTTCTTGATTTTACACCTCCGCTGGTCGGAGACTCTTTTATCCAGGAGAAAAAGAGTAAAGAACCAACTTACTAGAGTGGAACACATTCGCTTCCTTTCGTTTTTTGTTAGACTCCACTTCATATATTGATTTGGAAATACGTTTTCTAATTTTGAGTGGCCCTATTCTGACTTCGTCCAGCTTCCTCCTGTTCAAACTATTACCATTCGTTACATAAACCAAATCTCCTTCTTTAAACTCGTGATCAATTCTTTTCTGGTCTACTCTGCTCTTGTTCTGTTCAAAACTTCTTTGTGAGTTCTTGAACGCTTCTGCTCTATCTGTCTGTAAATTATGTTTCCTTTCCAACTCTTTCGGAACAATTTCAGAGGCACGCCCATATAGTAAATAAGCCGGTGAAAACTTTGTGGAGCCATGAACTGTGTGTTATATTCTTCAACACAGATTTTAGCAATGGTTGTCCAGGGTCTTCTTTTGAAGTTTTCATTCAATCGACATCGTAGGCGGTTTACTAATGTCTGATATAGACGTTCGTTTAAGCCATTTGATTGTGGATTGTCAACGGCTGTAAAGATTAGCTGAGTACCTATTTTTTTTACAAACGTTTTAAATTTAGACGAATTTAGAGCACTGTATTGATCTGCCAAAATTATTTTGATATTTTCTTCAGAAATTGGTTTCCAATAATTTAATGAAATCATTAGCGATCTGTCCTCTTGAAGTTGATATCCATGCATATCTTGTAAAGTGGTCCACCAAGACATGCATGTATTTGTGCCCAGACCTGTTTCCACCGAAGCCTCCTATTGTATCAATTGACATAATTTGAAAAGGGTACTCTGGTGGTCCTAACTTTGACAATAACCCGATCGGTCGCCTTGATCTCGATTTATTTCTAGCACACACTTCACACTGTTTACAATAACTATTTATGATGACATCCATATTTTTGAAGTAATAAAAAGATCGGAGCTTTTCTGCTATTTGCTTACTTCCAATATGACCATAAAAATTATGGATCTTATCGACCAAATACCAGCCAAAAGCTTTGGAAACATAAATCCGTTTTCTATTATTTAATAACTTAAAATATATTTCACCGTCTTGAATAGATTTCTCTGACGTTTTTAACTCCTCTTCATGAGCTTTCTGATCTTTTTTAATTTCTTCTATTTGTATAATATTAACCACTTTTAAACAATCATCTTCATTATGAAAACTTTCCAAAACCGGATTTCGAGATAAAGAATCAGCTTCCACATTATCTCTCCCTTCCTTGTAAACTACTTTAAAGTTGTATTGGGATAAATACAACATTAAATCACCTATTGTCTCATCGGTTCTAGCTTTTGATTTTAAATTGACTAGTGGTTTGTGATCAGATGTTACAGTGAATTCTCTACCTATCAGATAGTGTTGCCAATATAAAATTGCTTCTTTAATAGCCAGACATTCCAGATACATTATTTCCCTTTTACTCTGACCTGAAGTTAATTTTTTTGAAAAATATCCCACTGGGTGCAGAATTCCGTCTTCTTGAGGCTGTTTCAGGACAGCTCCTAAACCTACCCGGCTCGCATCTACTTCAATTACAATATCTTTATCCGGATCATAAATGGCCAAAATCGGTTGGGAACACAAATATTCCTTAATTTCTTTAAAACTCTTCTCACATTCTTCTGTCCAATTAAATTGCATGCCTTTTTTCAATAAGCAGTGAAGCGGTGCAAGTCTTTGTGAACAATGATCAACAAATTTGTGTTACAAATTAATTTTCCCTAACCATTGCCGAACCATTTTTCTTGTTTCAGGACGCCTGAAATTTTTGATGGCAGCTAGATTATCACTAACAGGATAGACTTTTCCTCTTTCTATCACATGACCTAAGTACTTAACCGAATGTTTTGCAAAACCACATTTCGCCAATTTCAATTTAAAGCCCTCTTGCCTAGCCGCTTCAAAAAATTGTTTGATATGAGTTAAGTGCTCGTCAAAAGATTTGGAAAATATCAAAATATCATCTATATAATTGACACAAAATTTGTCTAAATGATACCTTCTAATTATGTTTGCCAAAACTCTCTGGAAAACAGCTGGTGAATTCTTGAAGCCAAAAGAAAGAACTTTCCATTGCCAGTGACCTTTTTGGGTAATGAAGGCAGTTTTCTTTCGATCCTTTTCCCTTATTGGAATAGCCCAAAAAGCTGAGTTGATATCCAACGCCGTGAACCATCGGCAGTCTCCTACATTGACAACAAGATCATCTATCCTAGGGAAAGGGTGAGATTCAGGGATTACTGTCCTATTTAATTCTCTATAATCCACACACAATCGCGTTCTTTTTCCGTCTTCTTTTTTGTAAGCCAATGTCACTGGACTAGCAAAAGGTGAATCTGATTCCTCAATTAGATCATTATCCATCAATTTAGAAATCTGGGCATCTATTTCTGCTTGATCTGGAATCGAGCACCTATATGGCTTTTTAGATACATATCGATCTTCTTTTAGTTTGATTTGGGCTTCACAAGATTTAACTGACCCGACATCAAATTTGTTTTTAGCAAAACATGTTTGATATTCATAAAGTAAATTAAATATTTTCTTCTGCTTATCTTCTGGCAGATAATTCAGGTCTAATTTTTCATTCGAGTCTTCATAAAATTTATTAAACTCTGATTTACAAAATTCATTTTTAACCTTTAATTTTTCTATCTCTACATCCCCAGCAAAACTTTTCCTCTTTATCATATGTTTTTTAATGTTGCTGTCTATCGGTATGTTATCAGTTACCTTCTCAATGTTTATCAATTTATGATTTACTTTTTGTTTAATTTGTAAATTTTCATCTTGTAGTAATTTGAATTTTTTTATTGCATCTAAACCTAATAATAAATCATAATCAAAATTACTATTTTTGACAACAATCAGATCCAATTTGTCTTCTATCTCACCGATTTTTATATGTAAATTAGCCCGGTTCTGAGAAAAATTTACACCAGTTATTGTCTTTAAAACACTTCTGTTACTAATTAATTTTGCTTTGAGTAAATTAATGATATTTTCATTAATTAAAGAGCAAGTAGAGCCATTATCATATATAGCTTTAACTACTTTACGCTTATCTACTATTACTTTAATTCTTATCAGTGAACATGGTGCAGACTTTTCCGGGCATACTAGTTTTTTGGATTAAGGTCATTCTGTCTCCTCTCAATGTCCAATTTGTCTTTCTCTTCCTCATCATCTTCTTTTTCGGTTAAATTAATTTTCCTATGTTGCGATGCCTTGGTCTTATTCCAACAGACTATTGTAGGATGATACCGATTTCTATAACCTAGTGCTTCACATATTGGACATGGTTTTTTCTTAAATTCCGCTGAGTTGACAATTATCTTTTTATCATCGTGTTTCTTCTTTCCCTCATCTTTCCTTTCATCTAATTTTCTACTGATAACGAATGAATCATCAATTTTTTTCAGCTCTCTTATTAAATCATCAACTGTTTTTATTGTGTCTCTGTCTAATCTATCCTGTATGTCTATCGGTAGATTACAAACTATTTGATAAAGTCTAAATTTCTCTGGAATATCTTTGTCTGCTTCGAGCAATAAGCGTTCTTTTTTCAAAACATATTCAATCAAAGAGCCAAACATGTGTTTATAATGAAATGCTGATCGAATGGCCAACCAACCCTTCTTACTATAAACTAATAAAAACGATTTTTTCCAGTCTTCCCAACGAGTTAATGGCAATTTATTTAGGTTAGCACTATACCATTCTTGGGCACTGTCATCAATAAAAAGTCTTAAAACTTCTATTTTTTTTACATCATCTGTGATACTGAACCTAACACATTCTTTTTCAAATTCATTTATCCAAGACGTTGCATTTTTATTACTGTCGTATTTAGATATTAAGAATTTGTATTCAATTTCCCTTAAACTGATCTCATTAGCTGCCAAAATACGGTTTTCTAACTCTTTAATTCGTTCTATAAAAAAAATTTCATTAGATTTTAATTCGTTGTTACAAGATATTTTTTCGTCATTATATTCTTCTAGGTAATTCTCGTCTATACAAAAATTTTCTTCTTCATCCCAATACTTTTTTTGCAACGCCGTACTGAATGAAACTGCAATTTTACGATAACCCCCTATTCTAGTAATGTATTTCATACTACCTGTAACGGTTTTAATGGCCAACAATTCCTTATGTAAGGTTAAATTCTTCAATTGAGGAGGGAGCGCATACCATAACACATTATCGCTAGACAAAGCTACCTATTCAAACAAATCCTTAACTCCCTTTATAATGTGCAGATATAACCTCTTCTTCTCGACGGCCATCGTTACTGACAGTTAAACAATTTGTAATTCTTCTTCTAATTAAAATGAATCAGGAGTTAAACGATGCTAAAATAAAGATTTAATTATTACAATTTGTTTAACATAAAATAATCAATTGGATAACAAACATAATTTACAATGAACATAGTTACCTAAAATAAAGAATTGTTTAACAGTCCTTTGATTAATACATCCAACTAACATAACAGAGATATAACCTCCCTTGATGAAATATTAACATATGATAATGAAATCAAGAATGATAAACTTCTTGATTTTACACATGCATTATTTTTACGATTAGAGTAACGTTCATTGTAATGTACCTATCACATCAGTTAATCAAAATAACACTAAATGTTTGGTTATCATTATACTACAAATAATTTAAATATAGATTACTTATTAACATTTATTTATATGATGGGATACTGCATATCTGTATAAATTAGTCAACGTTTATTGTTTATTAAGATTTTAGTTTTAAATTCATACGAATAATATTAATGAATTGCTATAGTGAAAATCGAATAAGGCGTGAATCATGAACTTTATTTAGGATTGAGTAGAAGGTGGTGTAAGGTAAGGAGGGGACGGGAAGTGAAGCTGTCACCTCCCCTTCAGTTGTCAGAATGGAGAGCCAAGTGACGTTTCATTCATACTTAACAAGTCATATCCCATCCTTTAGTCTCCTCAAGTGTTAGTCTAGCCCCTTTAATCTAACTTTATGTCAATAAAGAAGGTAAATGTAAATGCCACGCAAAATCACTAAAGAGATTGATTAAATTGATTAGATTAAAGTTAAAAAAAACCTGTGCCAGTACAACCCATGAAGAGTCTTGGGTTCAGTACATATAGAGATTCGTACTTTTTCAAGTCCAACGGCCGTGCAATGAGGTGATTAGGCCGAGATCACGCCCAGCCTACAGGTTTTTCCCCATTTTTATTGAGGCCTGGGTCTGCCCCAGGAGGGTCTCCATGCCCCAAGATCGCCGCCCCGGCTGAAAAAACAGAATAAATAATATTCCGTCACAACCGGGATTCAAACCCAGGACCCGGAGCGCAGTAGACTTGCGCTCTTTCCACTAGACCACGCCGCTCCATAGATTAAAGTTAATTTCGTTTAATTTGGTAATCAAATATATTTTATCGGTAACATTAATTTATCTATCTATACAGGTATATTTTCGTACCAGATATCTTACTATGAAAACAAAACTTAATTTTAAATAACTAAAGCATAATAACGAAAAAACGTGTACCTCAACAACCCATCAAGTGTCTCGGTTAGAGTACATATAAAGATTCGTACAGTCTCTAAGCCAAGATGTCATTCAAAAACATGCCTATTATAGTCTGATGAAACATGTGGAAAATTGTCGCTCTCACTAGCGGTATGTATATAGCTCCTTTTTTGGTAACTAGGAGCTCCATGCGTGTCGCTTTTTTTTTAAATTAAGGCAGCGCTACACAGTGAGAGTTAAAATTAAATGATAATATTATACGAAAACAAGTTTACCATACACATCATGAACACATTTTTTTTTTTTTAATATAGATACTCCACTTTAAGAAATCAATCATTATTTATAATAAAAGTTAAAAAAAAATCTGGTGCGGGCAACACACGTCTTTCACATACCGCCGTTATTAAAATCGAATAAAGAATTTTCTAATGCAATTAAAGATAAAGATGAGTGACACTAATAAAGAATTAATTAAATTGAATTTCTATAGATACACTGCATTTTATTAAAAATTCTATTATATTATCATCTGACATAATAATCAGTTAGTTTTATCGGCTTTTCATTACTCTTTATTATCTTTTACCAGCTTGTGTATAAGATAATATTTTTTTCTGAAATCTTGAGCTCATCAGCAGGAGTCGAAAAAATCTATGACCTCAGTAGACTGTACTATACCCGTGTTAAAGTTGAAAAACCTTACACAAAGAAAGAAATAGTTCAGTGCCATAACTGTCAGGCATATGGTCATACCAAAAGTTATTGCCATCACATACCACGCTGTGTGAAGTGCGGTGAACAGCATAAATCAGAAGAATGTACAAGATCAAGATCAACATCCGCTGTATGTGCTCTGTGCCTCAAAGACCACCCGGCTAACTACAAGGGATGTGAAATCTACAAGAAACTCAGAACCAGATACCAAAAACCTCAGGATCCGAATGAAACAGCTGTACCAACCAGAAGCAGAAGAGAACCATCTAAACTTGTAAATTCTAATGTGTCATTTGCCCACTTGCTTGGAGGTGGAAACCAGAGTCATGAATGAAGTCGAGGCACTGCCGGAACAACGTTATCCTCAACAATCTCAATCTATTGTACAACAATCTATCCCTCAAAGTTTACCTAATCTTCAAAAAACTCCTCAACATCAAATTTCTCATATCCCTTCACCATCAAACGTCACAGATCTTACCAGTCTAATGACATCGTTCATCTCCGAAATCAAATCTCTTGTTATGCCGCTTATATCACTCCTTACAAATCTAGTATCAAATCTATCCCCGCCTTGAAAAATCCTTAAATGACTTCACCTAACTCCTTATCCATTCTCCTTTGGAATGCGAATGGTGTTAGAAATCATACTGACGAACTGACAGCGTTGTTGCAATACAAAACAAATCGATGTTGCACTTATAACTGAAACAAGACTAACGACTAAACAGTACTTCAAAATACCGCAATACATGACATACCGTACTGACCACCCAGACGGTTTGCCGCTTTGGCCCATGCCGGTTCTGCTATCATTTTCCACCAATCCCTCACTCATCATTTACTCCCACTTCCCACCTATGATTTCCTACAAGCCACAGCCATAGTAATCAAGACTTTTTCCTATCCGGTAACCCTCACATCTGCATATTGCCCTCCTAAACATTCCAATTTCCAATTCCAAATTTGTATCCTTCCTGGATTCCTTAGGAAATCGTTTCATTCTGTGTGCAGACTTAAACGCTAAGCATCAGCAGTGGGTTTTTTTCTATTCACATATTTTTTTTTTCACCTATTTTCCTCTGTTATGGAAACATTCCACTATCATTCTTTATCTAAAACCAGGCAAACCTTCCAACAACACTTCATCCTACAGGCCTATTAGTCTACTCCTCATCCTCTCAAAAATCTTCGAAAGGCTTCTTCTTAAACGTATCCTACCCCTATTAGAATCTCAAAATCTTCCTTCCCATCAGTTTGGATTCCGTCCTCAGCATTCCACAGTTCAACAGGGGCTCCAAGCTGTAGACCATATTTCCTCAGCTCTTGAATGCAAAGAGTATTGTTCTGGTGCGTTTCTGGACATTGCGCAAGCATTTGACCGGGTATGGCACACTGGATTACTCTTCAAGCTGAAAACCCATTTACCCCAGTCTGTATACCTCATTCTCCGATCCTATCTCTCAAACCGTTCCTTCTTCGCTGTGGTGAAGAATTTTCTAACCTTTATCCCGTTGAGGCCGGTGTTCCTCAAGGCAGCGTCTTGGGACCCGTCCTCTACATCCTTTACACTGCTGATATTCCTACACATCCTGATACCTTTCTGGAAACTTATGCAGACGACCACCGCCATCCTATCATCCAGTTCCAATCATGAAACAGCATCCTTAAACCTTCAGAGACACCTTTTCCTTATCGAACACTGGTGTAATAACTGGCGTGTAAAGGTGAACGAAGCCAAATGTAAACACATAACCTTTAATCTTAGACGAAAATCCTGTCCGCCAGTTTATTTCAACTCATTACCAATTCCTCTCTCAGATACAGTCCGGTATCTTGGCTTACTGTTAGACAAAAGATTGACTTGGAACCCACATACAAGACTTAAAACACAAGAACTCAACCGACGATTCGGACAGTTATACCGACTACTCAACAGAAAATCTGAACCTACAGTTGACAACAAATTATTAATCTACAAGACAATACTGAAGCCCATCTGGACCTACGGACTTGAACTGTGGGGGACAGCTAAACGTACTAACATCAAACGCATTCAATCCTTTCAATCCAAAGTCCTCCGTACAATAGTAAATGCTCCTTATTATGTCTCCAACTATACCTTGCACCACGACCTTAATGTTCCATTTATTTCAGACCTAATTCCATCCAAATTTTCCCAATTCCACCAGAACCTATTTCATCATCCTAATCCTCTTGCTCAATCCCTATCCAGCTCCACTCATCCATACAACCCACCTAGAAGGTTGAAACGGCAGTGGCCCCGCGACCTTTTGTAAATATATTGGAGTTCTAGCACTGGCTAGATTCTCCACTCAATGTGATGTATGTATGAGTGTGTGTATGTGTATATAGGTATAAGTGAATTCTTGACTATTGTATTGATTCATTATTGTGTATATATTTTATTGTAATTTTATGCCGTGTAAATATTGTATGAAAGTAGTATGTATGATAACTTTCAGCACTACTATTGATGTCCAAATCGGGACAGATTGTAATTTTACTCAATAAAAATTGTTGTTAAAAAAAAAATCTTGAGCTTTCCAACGGTATATCATACATCTATATAACTGTTGTTATGTTCAAAAACGAAAAATTACATAACAAAAAATATTTTTGCAGTTTTTACCTTTAGTTAGAGATCGAATTCATTCAAATATATTTACCTGTTTTTAATCGTTGATAAGGGGGTTATATTATTATTTTTTTCTAGTATTTACAAAATTAAAGGTATTTTAGAGGAAGAAAATGAAATAGCATTAAAGCCCTGTCAGACTATTTCAATCAGAATGGGACCTACTTCATATTAAAGCCTATACAATTTTACATCGATATAGCGATTTTATTCTAAATCGTTTGAGCCGTTTTTGAGAAAATCGTAAAAAGATGCAAAATGCATAGTGTAAAGTGGCTCTTCTGGTCAGCTGATTTTGATGAAAAGTTTCTATAACATCTCTGACGTATAATTGTCTTCAATATGAAATTTCAGTTCCATAGGACTTTTTTTTTTTTTCTAGGGAGTTTACCACACACACAAACACAGACCTTTTTGCGGGACTTGGTTATTTCGACTCAGGGGACCCAAAACGTGTATTTCCGCTGAAAACTGGAATTCAAAAATTTTCACTATCGCAATACTTTCCCTTACTATATATTTCATATATAGGTAAGTAAAAGTAAAAAATAATACGAAGGTTAATAGAAAATACTGTAATTGAATATGTATACGTTAAAGTATGTGAGAGTTTATGATATTTCACTTCTACCAAATCTCACGAAAGTTCAACTGACTGACTGCAACTCTGGCAGAGAAGCGCAGCCTTAAAAAGAGGGCAAGTTTAGAGCACATAGTTACAGCTAGATGCTCCCCGTGAAAGCGACAATTTTTCAGATTTTTTAGACTCTAGTTCATGCTAGACGCCAGGTTCTTTTCCCAATTTTTGAGTGCCTATAGCTCGAATTAGAAAGTAAGTGCCGCACAACGTAAAGTAGAAAATTTAAATTTCTAAGAATACTCGGACATTTTAAATTCCGATTACATTAAAACTATTAAAATTATTTGGTTTTAAATTTCCCGGATCTCAAAAAATGTCTCCCTTTATATAGCTTTTTAAATGGAACAAAAACAAAACTACCTTCCTTACCCAACCAAGGATGCCAGGTGGCAAGAAGTTTCTATGACCTGTAGTCCAATTGTTAACGGTTGGAGAGAAAAATCAAATTTCGAGAATTTAGAATAGAAGTTCTAGTATATGACCTTACAACACGATGAGAAACCCTGTTTAATGACTTGGTGTGAGTCCATAATATATGGTGTTCCACAGTTTATATATTGTATCCTAAAATATAATTATTATTTTATGAAACAAGGCAATAAGCAAAAGATTTTTTATTTATAGATAAGTCTGTCTCTTAATAAAAAATATTGTCATTGCTTATATTATTATCCTAAAAAAGCAAATTACTTGTGATAAAACTTATAAAAAAAGTGATAAAAATGTCAATACGGTATGACAATATGTAGTAAAGTAAATAATAAAAAACAAGTAATAATACTATTAAATGGAATCAAAAATGTAATAAAAACATCAACTAAATTCAGATATCCTTTGCAGCTTGATTGAATAAAAACATTAAACACCAAACAGCTAAAATGCAATAAAACCTAATTAAAAAATAATTAGGCAACAGTCTGAATCGAAATCCCATTAAATGAACAACATTGGCAATGAAGTATCATTTGAGATTTCCAAAAGGTACTATATCCATTCTAGGAATAGAGAATCGATTATCGATAACTTTTTTTTTTTATTGTTCGATTTGAAAGGTTCATTGTTAAAAATAGTAAAACAAAACTAATAATTTATTTTTTCAGTAATAATAAAATGTCGTAATTTAAGTTATTTGCTAACGGAAAGCAGCCTATTGTAGATTATATTTGGTATAATGTAAAACATATATAAAATTCTGTTTGAAAAATATCTCTAGTAAAATAAGCTAACATAATATGAATTTAATGTATATTAGTTTTTTTACCTTTGAATAATAAAAATAATGACCCACCAAATATTTTTTCAAATTAATTTTATAGAGGCCTTTGAAGTTGCCTCAAGAACAGAATATCAGCTTCATTAAACCCTCTCTCTTCACTAATTAGCGGTTGAATCGCTACGAGAGGATCTTGGGGTGCCCATTGTCCATTATGCTATTGATTCAATATCACCTAGATAAATAACAATAATTGGAGGCAAAGATCTGGAATAATTTGTTTAATGGTTTAAGCATTAATTGGAAAGTTTTAAACCGCTTCAAATCTTGGAAACTGCTTCAGTTATTATGATGTATAAATTTTTTTTTTTTTTTTTCTAAGCCCCATGGGAGTTGGGGTTTGGAAATCGGAAATAGAGGAAGGAATATGGGATCTCTTTTTCTGCATTACATGCATTATAAGAGGGGAGAGAGGATACAAAATTTTCGGTATATGGGACGATGGGAGTCACGTCTAGTGATGGGGCTCACTAGTCTTTCTGAATTATTCAGTTTTTTTTTTTGTTTTTTTTCCTGTTTAAAAAGACTGATAATCATACTATCATATTATTCTAATAATAAAATTCAATAAAATCGAAAAACACCCATATCTGCAGCTATCAGAACTAAACGAGTATAAATATTATTATATGATACATATTTCGAAAAAATAGTACCGAAGATACGTATAATTTATATTAAAAAGTACAAATATATTTAATTGTTACGTATAACAATCAGTAATAAATTTGCTTGTTTATTTTTTTAACGTCAATTTATGCTACTGTGGCTAATCTGAAGATGCATCAGTGGGAGTCTTAAATTTTGCCTTGTCTTAAATTTTGCCAGGTTTAATTAGGATAGGAATCAATTACGACTATCTGACATCGCACAGGCTCAGGACTATCATTTTATGTCCCCTCCGAAGGACAGCGTAACTAAGGATTTTTTGCACCGTTGACCACTTTGTGTATAAGATAATATTTTTTTCTTAAATCTTTAGATTCACAACGATATATTATACATCTATATTACTATTATTATTTTTGGAAAAAAGTTTCTAAAGATTCGTTTTTGTGCTAGACTTACCAAACACACACACACACACACACCGACCTTTTTACGGGACTCGTTTGGACTCTTGGTAACTTAAAACGTGTATTTCCGTTGAAAATCGGAATTCGAAAAATTTACGATCGCTACACTTACCCTTACTGTATATTTCATATATAGGTAAGTAAAAGTAAAAAAGGTTAAAATGGTTACTACTATATTTTTTACACCTAAAAAAATAAGAGAAAAAAAAAGTGCTATAACATGGAAGTGTATTGCATCGTTTGAATTCCCAAGATTACACAGATCACGAATCATAGTTCTGAGTTCTAAACGCATATATCTTTGGTTTTCCGACCACGCGCAACCATATAACTGGTCTGGAGTTGTGTTAAAAGAAATTATCAAAATATCGGACGCCTAGGAACGAAAATGAATCGATAGCAGGTTATTTTATGCTAGGTAAGAACCTTTTTTTTTCGTGGAGCAATATGCTTCAATGAAAAAGTAATTAGGAAACAGATTTTGACAACTTCTGCTATTGATTTTAAACTTCTTAAATTCATTGAAAAGTGGTGATTATAATAAGTTTTATAAAAATAAAACGAAAAAAAAATACAAACATTGTAATTAATGTGTATATTTTAATATCATGACAATTTATGTCAGAAGAGTTCATTAGCATATTTACTTATCCAATATTTTTTACTATTTTATAATAGGGGTAGGTGGTTTGTTATATATAAAAAAGATGAGCGATGATAAATGAAAAAAATTAGAGATAATTTAGAACAAGTACAGAATGAAAAACTAGTGACAAACAGGAAAAAGTTTTAAACACAATCCATTTCATCGACAAAGCTAAAACATGATCTATAAATCGTTGGAGAGGGGGGGGGGTCAGTTTCAATCTGGTTCAGAAAATGGCTGGATACCGGGGGCACTGGAGCTTGTGTCCAGCGAATTCCAGTCATTTCTCCCCCTCCCCTCCAAAATGCCACTTCATTACCATGGCTATCTAGGGCATCCTCATTTCCAAAACGTTAAACTCAGCAACGAATGTTTTCCCCTCATCATAAAATGACAATGGTAGCAATAAAAACATCGAGAAAAAATATATTGAATTCAGAATATATTTACTTAATTTTCTGTGTATCTGATTTCAATAACCATAAAATTAACACTTATTCAGAATTTCTTCTGTTGTTTCACTGATTGTTGGCTCTTGTAATTTTTTTTTTGTCTTTTTGGTGAAATATATTAATGGATATTTTCAAACATAATCCATAGGAGCCAAATTATTACTTTAGATTTCAGGAAAAAAAAATATAATTAGGCAATTTAAATGCGTACTGAGATTATTTGTGTCAAATCTGAAAAAAACAACAACGTCAAGTTGAGGTTAACTAATCATTTAATCGACAGTGATCTTCAGTTGGACTCACAAAATATTAATATTTACCGGTTTTCATTTAGAACAAATTTGAGCTAAATCCAACAAGTCCTCGAACAAAAAACAGCCTAGAAGAAAAAATCCCAAACGACTGAAATCAAACAAAACCTCGCTTAGTAATTAGTAATTTTCTTGAATTATTTTTTTGGCTTTCATGTTTTCTATAGCCCCTAATCAGCTCTCAACAGCAATGTTCAAAATCGAATCATTCTGTATTTTTTGTATTTATTATTATTTCTTTGTACAGGACCATCTCGGCTCCTACATAAAAGAAGAAAATGTATGCATTGACTTTTCTGGATCGTATTTTATTTGCATTATTTTTTTATATAATCATGCTTAGCCTTAATAAATTAATATATATATATATATATATATATATATATATATATATATATATATATATATATATATATATATGTTTTTGACCGACTGTTTTCTAAGGCAGCGGTGCCTTCAAAAACTAGCTTACTTGATATCTTTAATCGATATATAAACTATATTTAATGAAACCATTGGATTTCCTTTCCAAAGGTATCGTGTTTATCCATCCAATTAGGTGGCATGCAGGGAAACATTAACTTATCAACAGATTTAAATTAGAGCAATTATTATTAAATATAACTATTACATAGATATTAAACTTTAACTCTATTTACATAATTTCCAGACCTATGATTGAGAATACTGAGGATCATATTACAACTAACCTTGCCATACAATATTACAAATAACGAGATACCTTTAAATACTTATTCGGCTTGCGAAGATGGAATCAGTCCAGGCTAGTAGCTAAGTTCTAGAATTTACCAAGTGTAGCGCGGGGGGCAGCCCACAGATAGCCCAAGCCCACGGACAATCCAAGGGGGTTTGGGAAATGCCTTTTGACTTTTGCCGACAAAGCATTAATATTTATTTAATTAATAACATAAGTAGCCAATCCAAACTTACTCCCCTAAGTAGCCTCAATACATTACAATATATATATATATATATATATATATATGAGTAATGAGAACAAAATCGTCATTTTTAATTGTTGATTTTATGTTTCACGGTTAAAGGATATTCAGCAATAGGTACAGAAATATAAATACAAGATAAAGATTTTTAAACATTTTTTTTTTTAGATGTTCGTTTGTTTATTTATTTTACATCACTTCATACGCTAATGTAGCTAATCGAAATATATTACAGTGATATTCCTAAATTTAGCTTATCCAGATTTAATTGTAATATTAATCTGGAACGAGTAGCGGATACAGAAAACACTCGAGACTACCATTTTACTCCCCTTTCTCGAAGGACCTCATAACAAAGGATTTTGATATCTGTAAAAAATCCTAGAACCACCTATGAATTAGATTAAGCCGTTTTACTTACTTTGTTGATTAAATAAAATTGATGGATTTTTGTCATGAATGATGTTTTTTATGATATATAAACAGGATTGTTATTGACTGTTGATTGAAGTCAATGAAGTGAAATGAAAAATAATTTTTATTCTGGGAGAGCTAGTCCTCTAATAATAATATAAATGTAAACTAAAGTATTAATCTTCTGGCTATTACGTCTACAAAATATACATCATATAACAAATTATGTTGAATATTATGAATAAAAAAATATGCATACATACACTTAAACACACGCATATACATGTACAAGGTAATATTGCAACCTTATAATTAATAAAAGAAATAACTAAAACATTGAATAATTAAAAAAATAAATAAAGTGTGTAAATAGCCGCGGTAGACTGATATTCAAGGAGATGGATAAATAGTTTATGCTTGAAGGAAGTTAAGGATTGGGATGTACGAATGGGCATGAGTAAGGAATTCCAAAATGAAGCAGCGCGCGTAACGAAGGAAGCAGTTCTGTAGGAGGGGATGAACAGGTTCAGGGACCGGGATCTTGTGTTGATAGGGTGGACAGAGGAGAGTGGAGTGAACATGTTTGTTTTGTAATATTTACAAACGTCTATGTAAGACACTATTTTGTCTCAATTTGGCAAGAATACAGGAGCAATAAATTCTCAAAATGTTGCCTTAAGAAAATTGCTTTTTTAATGACTCAACCTCAAGACCCTTAGATAAAATTATATTTAAAAAAATGATAGGCTGAGCTGGTTCCCAAATAATTATCATTCAACTGCTCCAAATAAATTTTATTAAAAATTAGTAATTCAGGTATCGTTTTCTGAAAAAATAATTAAATGGATGAAAGAAGTATTACATACATTTTTCGTCTTTAAAATATCTAAAAAAAAAAAAAACCTGTACCACTACAACCCAAGAAGGGTCTTGGGCTCAGTACATATAGAGATTCGTACTGTTTCTAGGCCAACGGCAGTGCAATGAGGTGATTAGGCCTTAATCGCGCTCACCCGCCAGGTTTTTCCCCAATTAATTTGGGTACCCACTTTATAGAGGCTGGGTCTGCCCCAAGAGGGTCTCCATATTCTAGGGTCGCCCCCCGACTGAATTAACAGAATAAATAATATTCTGCCAGAGCCGGGATTCGAACCCAGGACCCGGAGAACTGTAGACTAGCGCTCTATCCACTAGACCACGCCGCTCCCAAACCACTACCCAAACCCACGCCAATGGTGATCTGTTAAAATATCTAATGTACTGAAAATGTTAAAATATTCACAAACATTTACATAAATCCACCATTTATCCACCATCGAGACTCATGCAGCCATATAATAAATTGCAGAAATATTAATGTAGCAGGCATTGTCCTCTTTAAAATCAATTTCAAAAATGGTCTCTTGTAATTTTCAGAAATAGCAAGGAGTAATATAACATTAATAAGGACTGATTAAAAAATGATAAAAACGAATACAAATTACAAATAAAAAAGCCAAGTCGAACGCTTATCTAAGCATAATTAATATTTAATAAATTAATTTTATGTGATGTGGAATTTGATCTGAAAAATGATAGAACCTAATAATTCAGTAAACATAGTTATGATAAGATTTTAGGAATTTTTTTTTTTTTAAACGTATCATTGAGTGAGATCTCTATAAAATACAAGATCCTTGTTTTCGTTTTTAATAGATGTGATGTGTGTTAAACGACTTATGTTCAAACAGCCGGACATGATACAGAGAATAAATAATTCAGATTAGATGAGAATTATAAAAATGACATCGGACATCGGACTAAGAAGGGTGCAGAAGTTGCCAAGTCCCTTGAGTAGTTGAATTAGAAATGCAAATTCCTTAATACCAATTCTGCCCCTACGCCCAAGGACCACGCCGAAGGGGGTTAGGTTCTTAGATCTGTAATTAGGGGAAAACTTAAGATACAATAAAAGTTGAATTTTACAAATAATTCTATTTAGAAAAATTAATATTAATAAAAATAACAATCAATAAAAAATAAAAAGGAGAGTTATTATAATTAAAATAATATTATTATAATGAATATTGCTTCTATGTTCTGAAGCTCTCCTTCAAACGGCCTGAAGAAGGCCTGTAATTTAGGACATAACGTCGGCACCAGTTTATTAAGTTTATATCTTAATTGTGTGTTGTTTTGACTGCACCCTGGAGTAACATCTCCCAATCAATAATGAAGTAAGTAAAATGTATAATAAGATGACTGGGATTTGGCGGGTGTTCAAGCTCATCTTTTAAAATTTTATATATATATATATTTTTTTTTTTATAAAAGTATTATTTGAACAGCAACACAACTGTGTACAGCTATAATACTCTAAGTATAAACAAGCAGTAGTATTAGCGTCCCCTCCACGCTCGCCTCAGCCGCTTATCTCTCTCTTCTCGCCAAGTCTTCGCCCCAGCAAGACCTCATCATAGTGCACATTTTTGGTTACTGCAACCATCTACATTGAAGCCAACCCAACCGGGCCCGGCCTCCAATATATCGGCACGCCGACCTTTTCTTACATGTAGCAGCGAGGGAGCCACCAGGTGTACAAATCGTACTGTATAGACATTTTTTTATTATATATTAATTTTAGTGTTTAATTTTTTTTCTATAATTTTATTAGTTTAATTAATTTTATCAGTTTTTAAAAGATTTATTTTCCTTTTTTTTGTTAATAATTAGGAGTTTAATTTATGTTATCTTTATTATATTAAAAGTGTATAACAATAATTTTCGCCTTTTTGTTTCTTTTCATCACATTAATATAAGTAAATTTATAACTATTTATATAATTTTGAACCAGCATTTATCATAGGGAAGAAGGATAGTGGTAAATATTTCAACACCGCCCCTTCCCCTACAGCGGGTATTTATAATTATATTCCAATGGAAGTAACGCTGGGCACAAACATAAAAAAAAATCCAGTGCTTACAACACACGACTCTCACTTATCACCGTGGTTAAAACCAATTTAATAATTTTCTAATACAGATAGAGATGGCATTTATAGGTAAGTGAAAATAAAAGGGGTAAAGAATTAATTAAATTGTATTTCGTTAGGAGCACGTGTTTTATTAAATAATCTATTATGTTATTATAAATAACAAAATCTGGTGAGGGCAACAACCAGTTTTCACTATACTCGGCTTTATAAATCGATTAAAGAACAATTAAATAAAATTAAAGTTGAAAAAGTAATTCAATTTTATTTATATAAAAAGTGTATTCAGTTTCGTTAGAAGCATGTGATTTAGATTAAATAATACAACAAAATTTAATTTTTACATGGCCTTTTTGTCACTTGATATTAACTTTTAAAACTTTGCGTATGAAATAATATCTTTTACAACATTGTGTTAAGGATAATATTTTATAACATGAATTAAAAACTTATTCGACCATAAACTACATAGATTTATGGAACAAATAAAATGACTTAGATTTATTAGTAAGGCCTAAAAACCTTGCACAATCAATCGTCGAGAAACTGTAAGGACCCTCTATTTGTTAGTAGAAACCTAAGACTCTTTGTCAATCTTAGTGATTTTTATTTTATTTTTTTTAATTTTTTTTTTTATTTATTTTATTTTTTTTATTTTATTATTTTTTTTTTTTTAATGCATAACTATATACATAGTTACTTATTAATCAAATGTCTCATTTTGTATAAAAAAAATAAAAATTATGGCACCAAATGAGGAACAAGAATATTTCGGTTTTGTAATCTCTGTTGTTTTTTATTTATTTATTTTTATTTTATTTTTTTATAAATGATATAAAAATGAACGAATATATCTGCAGGAACAAACATATCAGGCTTAGCTATGATTTAATTTAAAGGTACGAAAGCTATTCAAATTAAAACAAAAGTAAATGTTTTAATTATTTCGACTCCATCCTTTAAAAATATATTTCTCTGCATATTCAACTTCTGGAGTAAAAATAAATAAAATAAGGAGAACAAAAGGAAAAGATAAATATATCTTTTAGATGTTTCCCTTTGGCACTATTCAGTGACAACTTTTTTTCCACCTGTTTAACCCTCAAAATATTTGTTCTGAAATCCCAAATCTTTCTCTTAGAAACCTCTTTTTTTCTTGTTCGTTTGAAATTTTCTAGATATTATTTTTTTTTTTTTTTAATTGCGGAAACCAAGGTAATATTCTAAATCTTTCTTTTACTTTTAAGTCTAACTTTCCCAATAGTGTGTGCTTTCAAAATTCACAGCTTTTTTCCCATGAGGTAGGTAGATTGGGTGTAATTGAGTACTCTGCTCAATATAAACTGATTTCCTTATTATCATTACTTATCTTCTTCTCTGTAAAAAGAATAAATATTTATTTTAAAAATTATTAAATCAATAATCAATTGGAAAACTTATTAAAAAATTGTATTTTTTAAAATATCTTTGCGTAAACACATTAAGATTAATACTTTTTCAAAGAAGTTACTTTTTTCTAAGTAAGGAATAGGTAAATGCCCCATTCCGGGGTAATACAGAACAATTGAGAACAGTTACTAGTTATTTGGAAATGATATACCAGGAATTTTAAATTTATAGATTTCCTCGCTAAAAATATTAATCATTAACGAATAATTATCCAAATCAACAAAATAAGAGGTACATAGAAGTAGAGAAATAAAGGCCGAAGATTTGTTATTTGAGTCTTGCCATGCTATCTTAGTCAGTTTCAGATATGCTTGACAGATAGGAGCAATTAAATTTGATATTCTTCGAAAGATTGGAGAACATTTTAGCCCAATAAAAGAAGGCAAAATTTCAAGGTTAGTGTGAATTAATTCGGAAAAAAATATGGAAATCGTTTAAATACTTCTTGATGGTCTTAAATAAAAGTAATCTGAGTTTTCATTATCGCAGGTGATGTGCTTAACTTTTAGGAGCCAGAAAACAACGAATTTTTGGCACTTTTTTTTCAGTTTTTCATCAATAACTCAAAAACGGTGTTTTTCTACAAATGTATCTTTCCTTCCTAAAAGAACGTTAAACTTCCTTTCTAAAAAGCACCTTAGTTATTGAATTCGGTTCAGTAATTTTTTGTTGAAAACCCAGTTTGTTTACTAAGAGACAGCTGTAACTATGAAAAAATATCCAAATCGAAAAAAAGTCATAGAATGAAAGTTGTAGACAATAGAGGTTCAAGTATAAAAGAATCTCTAAATTTCAAATTCGGTTGGTACGAACCTTCAAACAATTTTTTTATCGATTTTTCTCTATACGAGTCCTAGGGTTGGGCAGAAATATTTGCTTAATAAGTTCGATATAAAAAATTCTGTAGTGACTGACGCCGTAGTTTTACTGGGAATAAAGATATTTAAAATGTAAACCATATCATAATGAGCAAAATGGAAGCTTGTGGTTACATGTGTTAGGGTTAAATTTCGAAGGTTCGCTGCCAGGACCAGCAAAAACTGCATACACAAACTCCCCCAGTGATCACCGTTCAAGCCCATGCCCCCGAAATTAGACAACACAAACCTCCCATCGACGCTTGGGTCTAACTTTCGGACGTTAACCAGTCGTCTCAGAGAATAACAACTTTTTTGGAATTGGTTCTTCACTGAGCTGAATAACTTTGCAAGCCCCTTTGAGTCTCCTTGATGTCATCAACTAAACTATACTCACATGGAACAAGCTCTATACTTCCGCGTTGTACAGCCTTCTGTACTCCCCAGCGGCCTCATCCCTGCTTGGGCCAAATATTTTACGCACGAATTTATTTTCAAAAACCTTAAGGTGTAGTTCATCCTTTAAACTAAGCGACCAAGTTTTACATAAGTAAAGAAATATCAGAAGAATAATGATTTTATAAAGTTTAATCTTTAAGTTTCTATATCAAAGCCGTGAGCTAAGTTAATTCACAATTCATGCATTTCCTCCCTTTCAAATGTGACTTCATTTCACAAATTTTTATAAATTATTCATGTTCTTTGAAAACGCAATTTAAAAATACACATATTTTCTAAAGGAACTATTTACACACTTAGTTTCGTTCCTAATTATACTAAAACATTTCATTTCATAACTTAAATAGTGTTGTTAAAAGAGTAAAAAAATAATTCTATATTTTGATGTGAAAATAATCACTTAATTAATATAGTAATGAGAGATATTCCCGATTCCAGTGAACTTTTCTATAATTGATACAGTACCTTTTGGAAATCAACGTCTCAATTGTTATTTGTGATGTACATTGGATCTTATACAGTGAGAGTAAACGTTCTGGATAGAAGATCGACCAAGGAAAACATTTTCATTTCAAAAAAAGAAGATGGTTACTGTTTTTTGGCCTTTATATAATTTGATTCAACACAACTTCTTAAATCCTAGAGAGGACATCAATGCTAAATTTTATTGCAGCAAATATAAGTTATGCATTATAAATGAGCCATATTAAAGCCATTTTTGGTCTTCCGAAAAGGGCTCATTCTGATACATGAAAAATTCACATTTCTGTGACATTTCAAAAATTGTTGGTGCTTGGATATGAGACTCTGCCACACTCGCCCTACTCTCGGGACTTCATATATCCATTATAATTTTTTTTTTTTTTTTTTTTTTTAAGACGTATACAACAATTTTTACAAAACGAAGATGAGCTTTTGATCTAAGTGCCTTAAAAAACAGGTTCTTTTGATTAATTTATCCAATTCAGAGGGTTTGGAAAAACAGCCAACACGTTGCCAGAAATGTGTTGATACTTTACTCATTCTTTATAAATTATATTATTTTTTATTTTAAACCGTAATATAACATTATTATTCGGACAACCCAATAATATAATTATAAATGATATACGGGAGATAGTAGAGGACAAACAAAGGTATTGTAGACTGAGTGTTTTGCCGAGCTGAGGCAGGGGTTTGCTGATGATGACGGACCGCAGTGGTCACTGTTCTGGTTCACCGCAAATCTTGGCCCCTAAATCACCTATGACGTCCTTCGCTATAAATCAGCTTGATTTATACCTCTGATCAATTAATTCTCTGCTGATAACCGAGTTAAAACTAATCCGTTCCTCCGAGTGGGCGATTTAAAACAATTTATGAAGAGATTAATGCGAAAAAACGCCATTAAACATCCACAAATACATACGTTTCATTAGTTATTGATACATTTAATAAAGAAAATTGCAAAAAAAAAACAAAACATTCTTATGAAAACTTGTAAATCTCATCTTATCATAAGTGAATACAAATGTATTTAATTTCAATCTGATTTAGAAAGTAAAATATATCGGGGTGAGAATGAGCGATTTTAATTAGTCTATGTTGCAATCAACATCATATCATATCAATATGTAACTTACTCAGTCTTGTTTTTAATCTGATGACTATATTGAATCGGTTATTAAACATGTTCCTCTGTGGGATCCTTACCTTACTTTAGTAAGAATTCGTATAAAGGTTTGAAATTCAAATAATTCTTCATTTATCAGGAGAAAAAATTTAGGAATGGAGAAACCACACATTTTTACTGAAGTTTAGTGAGCGAACTGTGAGGAGGTAGTTATGGTTATTAGTGTTGATAACAATTTTAAAATGTTCCACAGAGATCGCCTATTTTGGTGGACAGCAATGCTCTACAACATCCTTCTGACAAAAAAATTAAAAAAAAAAAAAAAAAAAAAGGTGTTCGGCCTGTGTCTTTTGAACTTGGCTTTTCAGAGTCATGTATTAATCGTTACTTTCACCACTTTGGTAAGGTAAAGTAAAAAAGAACATGCAGAGAAGTACCTTCCACATTAGCAAACCGAACGAATTGTCTTCTAGAAACATGTTTTTTTTTTTTCAAATCCAAGTTTCAAAGGATAGTCGATTTACTACAAGAGCAACCTTTATAAATCAGAAGAAACTAACATACCTAAGGCGTCTCCTCAGTCTACCAGATGTAAATCCTTCGATTGTCTTCACATTTGCAAAAAAAAAAAAAAATGTCAATTATAAAGGCAATATTTAGTATTCTGCTGTTAGTTAGAGGAGTACGTTTAACCGATTCTGAGCTTCATTTGAAACAGCTGCAGCGAATGCACGATGTTCGGAGAGGCGATACTCCTCTAACTAACAATAGAATACTAAATATTACCTTTATAATTGACATTCTTTTGCAAATGTGAAGACAATCGAAGGATGTATCATCATTCCTAATCATCATCATCGAAGGATTTACATCTGGTAGAAAGAATGTTTTGCTACAGCAGAAAAGGCCGTCCATTTTCCATAAAACAAAACTTGCTGAAATGGGCTTCGTTGAAACTACCTCACCATTCCAAAAATGCACTTTCTGCAACAACAATTTTCAGATATTTATGTGTTCAGAGCAATACATCAATTCTATTAAAGGAAATAATGTTAAACAATACAGTAGCAGTCCGATTAGAAGGCTTTATTCAAAAGAATCGGAAGAACTGCCTAAAGAAAAAATTTACTTGTATATAAATAGGAAGTTTACCACGTTAATTAATCAACATCGGGCGGTGAGTACCATCGATGGATCAGATTGACAGTATTCACCGAAGGTACAAAAATAAGAATTTCAACTCTGGCCTTAAAGTTGTTATGTAAGAACAATTACTCATATTTTGTCTCTAGAAAGGGTCTCTCGGTTTTCTAAGAAAGGGTGGGTAGAGTGGGACAGCGCATGTTACCCTTGCCCATAATCCACATATGACATGAAACCTGAGAGTTCGGGTCAAACAAAGTTCGAGTTAGCCTTCAAATAAAGGCTATGAGTGGACAAAAAAAAATAATAATAATAAGTGGTCTACTCTCATCAACACATTATTATGATATTTAAATTTTTGCATTAAATTGGCTATTGACTATATTATAAAACGAAATTGGAAGATTGGATTTAATTAAGTTAGCCATAGCTGGACAGTGGGAACAGTTACAATTCAATATCAATGTTCTAATTGGTATTAGGTGGGCCAGCGCATTTGCATGCACATAAATCGCATGAAAATCACTGACTACAGTTACTAAATTCACTATAATTACTAAACCCTACGTTCTGCAATCTATTAACGAATTCGCTTTGTATTTTTAGACAGAAAATTTTGGCATTTTATACTTGGGATGTAACTAAATTAAAAATGTTTAAGATTTCACATTTATCATAATTTTACCTTTATTTAGCATGGTAATTAACTGTATTTTATCTAGTTTCAGGTAAGTGATAAACAAAAAACTTTTCAGAAACTAAGTGATTGTTAATGGTGTTTCTCACTATAACTATGACATATTTTACCTCATTCCAAGGACCAATACTCAAAACTCAGTATTTTTTTTTTTTTTTTTTTTTTTAACTTCATTTATTGATTTGCACCTGTATTGATTTGGGTAGGAATTAAATATATATCTAATAACACGTGCACATATATTATAAAAAATATAAAACTTCAACTTTACAACTCGGAAAATGTTTTGGATTCAGAATATATAGTGATTAGCAATGTTTCAAAGCCAAGTGCCGTTGAAAAAGGTGATTAAGCAGCTCAGCATTTTTTCCTAACTTAAAGGGTACAAAATGTATTGAGGATTGGTGTGCCCAATAATAGTCTTCCTAAAAGTGAGCCGCCCAAGGTAATTCATTAATTAATATTTAATAATTAGAATAACTAATAATTTTGCTGTAGTTGAGGTTCGAATTGGAGACCCGTAGAACAGTAATCTAGTACTATTTCCAATATACCAAACTTTGAAAAAAAAAAAAAAAAAAGAAATTAACGGGAACCATAATACAGATTGAATATTAATATTCAAACTTTCCGTAGAGATTATATATTTTTCATTTCGTCTTCATTATCTTACGATTTATTCAAAAAATATTTAGCTTGAATTTTTATTTAGTCGGATTTTTTTTTGTTTAAGCCGGGATAGAAGTTTTGGTTTTAATTCTGTTTAAAAATAGCCAGCGAAAGGGCAACTTCCTAAAAGCTTGCATTTTTTAAAAGAGCTTTTGCCTAAAAGCAGATAAGGTTTTGTCCCAGATATTGTCTTATAGGGAAAAAATAAATATCCCTCAATAAAATATATTATTTAAGGTGTAATGCGCATTTTCTAAATGTGAAATTTTTCAACGATTATCCATTATTTTATGCTTTAAATAAATCATGCCTTTCTTCAGTCCTCTGAACTAACTTATACTTTCGAATTAATTAATCATATATTACTAATTATTTTTGTGCTAATGAATGATTCATTTTCAACACCTTGTAATAACTTAATTTTTTTGCCTTCGAAAATAAAGTTATTAAAATCCCTATAAGGGATATTAATCGCTTGTATAGGGTTAATTTATTTGCTTTGTGTCGTAATTAAATTTATGGATGTTGTCGATCAACTTAGACCACCCTGTGCCGCTATAATTCATCATAATGTTATTGTTTTCGTAATGTTGCTAATGCTTTGATCACAGTTTATTCCCTTATAGCATATAATTGAATTATCTTCATTTATTGTCATGTCAAATAATGTACCACTCATAGTTTTGTAGAAACTTTCTTCTCAGAATGTTAATCACTGTTAAACGTTTCGAGACTTATTAGTATTTTGTAGGGATTAAGTATTTGTTATAGTACTATTATTATTACATTATTTATTGATATTCTTATATTAAATTTATGTATATGTTATATGGTAATCATAAAAATAGCAGCACCTTTATGCTTACTGCTGTATATGTGTTTTGTTGTTTTTGTTTTAAATATTTATTCAATTTGTAATTAATAATGTATATTTGCTGGTGGTAAATTTATTATTTGTGCTGTGCCAGCTTGCTCTATTTGTATGGAGATTATCCTAAAGACAAATAAATAAAAAAATATTATTAAATTATAATTAGTTTTGTAGAAAAGTTCAAAGGAGAACCTAAATCATACTTCCATTTAATAATATATATTCTATTTTTAATTTTTTTATACCAACTCTAAAACTCACAAGAATATATTTTTGTACCATGTAATATTATTTTACAGGACTTGTCAGAGAGTAAATAAATGATTTATCATTATTTTATTTAATTAATAATAACCATTTCTTGTTATTTGTTTATTTGTTATCACATCAATAAATCATTTCGTTAAAAACAAGTAACATTCCTAGTTCCTTGTCTTCCTTACATTTCTTATACGGTGTTCGAATTCCATATTTAGATGAGGCAGTATAGGCGTCGAAACGTTATGTGCTATTAATGAAATATTTTATTAATGTGATAATAAAAACAAATAAAATAGATGGTTCTAATTAATTGAATAATATAATTATACTCTTCATAATTGAAAATTGAAAATAAATTAATCCAAATATTAAATTTATCCTATAAAAGAGATCGGTAATGATTTATCATTAAATATTTTAAAAAAATTATAAATTTCACCCAATAAGAATTTCCTAATAATATTTTTGCGAAACATTACCTGAAAAAAAAATGAGCCTCTGCAATTTATGAATGGGACTTGGGTTCTGTAATTAAAGAGATTAATAATGTTTTACTGTCATTTGCAGTGCAAGCTGGTGGCTAAGTCGAGATCACGCTCATATTCCAGGATTACTCCGTAGCTAAAATAAAATAATTAATTCTAGTACTGCCGGAGTTCGAACCTGGCATACGGTGAACATTAGACTAGTACTATTATCTATTAGACAACGCCCCTCCCCTTTGACGACAAACTAAGAAATATAAAAAATAACCTCCTTGATATAAACATCTTAAAATTCATCCAATATCCTAAAAACATCTAACATTTCCTTTTCACTCTAATCACTTAAAATTTTTAATTTCTACTTAACATACGTGTTTATATAACGTAAAGGAAATATATTTATTTAAGATCCTCATAGAAAAAAAGAGTAAAGTAGCGACATGAAATAACATAAGGCGTTTTGAGATTGCACTGCTGCGTAGTACAGTGGAATAAATCAGGCCAATTTCGCAAAAAGCAAGAATCACAAGAGAAAAATAATTATGTTTATTAGCATTATGCAAAATTTTAAATTTACTTTTACTGAAAAATTTTTGTTGTGATTGGATTTAGTTATTCATGAGAGGTATTTAATATTCATCGCTACATTTTGTGAGGCCCTGGCTTTTGGACTAATTCAGTTTAACACATTAGGTGTTTGGAGAGGTGGATGGTTCAACCTTTAATCTCGTATGAAAATTAATGACCATATCGACCTATGGTACCGAACTGTTACCGAGAATCACCATTTAAAAATTTTGAACTTTTCTATTCTTGTATGAATATGTGGTGTAATCATATATGTATAACTGTTTGATTGGTATAAAATTAATAATTTCTACCAGTAAATATATCTTACAATACTGTGACATTAATAATATCTTATTATTATTCTTATATTAGATTATTAGTTACATAGTGAAGTGTCAAAGAAGCAGGACCACCCACTATCTCTTGTCATTGCTTAAAAATAACTCATTAAAAATTAAATTTTTATTTTAAATTACATAGTAATGAAATACGTTATAAGAAAAACAATATTTTAACGATCGAAAATTCCTACTGATTCTAGTAAAATGATGTGCCTGGCCTGAATGTTGGCAGTGTATTAAACAACAATTAACACAAATAGCGATTTTCATTGACGCCGTTTTACAAATATGTAATATATATTTTATTCTGATTTAAAATGTCCGAAACAGCCTTAAACACCGAATTTTCAAAAGAACGTTCTCTCAATGTTAAATAATTAATCTTCACTTTTTGTTATAAGGAATAAACTATGTTTAAGCATATGATAACCTTAAATCCAATAACCAATTATTGCACATGAAAGGAGAAATATCGTATATAAATAAGGGCGGAAATATATATTTACAACATAACATATTTGGCGCAACAACCATTAACTGTTTAAGGCCTCGTCTAAAAGCTTCCCCCAGTTGGCTTGATCTGTTGCTGCAGCTGTCCAGCTCCTAACGCCCAGGAGAACACGTGTACCTACTCTGGTCGAGTCAGGGAATCATGGATAGTCCTTCATGTCCCTGAAGTTATAGGGAAGAGATGGCCTTCGAGGAAGGCAGAAATAAGGCAAGAATAATTTCTCAAAATACTCGAGTAGGTTTTGCGCTACAAGAAACAAATGGCGAATTTGACAACGTAATCATGGCTTGAACAAAAAAATTCATATTTCTTTCTAGAAGTATGTAAAGGTTTCTTTCCTAATTTATGCTTTGATTGTCCTCTGAGTAAAGTGTACAGCCGTCTCTTTTTTTTAAACGTCAAATTTGTGCTAGTGTCTGTAATTGGACGATGGTGCAGTAGAATTCCTAAATTTTGCCCGTCCTGGTATAATAAGGATAGGTATCATCAACGATTGCAGGCCGAAGACAAAGCGAGGACTTGTTTGAACCCCTTTACAAACAGCACTTTTTACTCCTTGAAGCAATCTTTTGGGTATGAAGCACTGACGGTATATAATTGTTTTAAGTGTGAATTTTCGTACGACTCCCCGTTCATCAGTTAGCATATGAGATAACACTATTTTGCAAGACTTGGCCATTCGGACGTGTATTTACGCTAAAAACGAAATATTGAAAACTCTGAGCCCCAATACTTTTGCTTCGACTCACGCTGTTAATACTTAACCTGCTTTAAATATAGTAACATTGAAATGATCTTATAAACAGGTAGATAAGAAACTCGCTAGCAATGATACTTTTTTTTTTTTAGTTGGGAGCCAAGTTATTTTCAAAGATAAAATTTTAAAATTACTTTGTACTTTGAGAGGTCAGTGAAAGGTTTTGATGCACTATACACCAGATTTTTCAGTTTTACAATTAAAAAAAAAATCTTTGTAGTCGTTTATTATTTTTGTAAAATCTCTGATCTAATAAAAACCATGACGAGCGATAGACCAATAAAGCTGTAGGTAGAGTTTTCGTGGGATGGGAGTTATGGTAAAGGCATGAATAAGTAAAGAGGAGGAAGGGGAGGTGTCCTTGTGGAACTCCTGACGTTAGTATTCAGTGAGAGGCTAGCCTAATGTATCTCGGCTAATGGCTGTTTGAGGGATGCCCACATTGTTCCCAGCCTAATCCATGCTCTAACACCCCTTCCCACCCCCCGCTCTTTGCTATCTCTCCTCTAGGCTTCCCCGTAAATCAATTACATCAACGTAGGTTTCAATTCCCCTCTCTGTTAGGTGTGCTATGCCTGGTATGCAACAGTTTCGGGGACAACCTCGTCTCACTAGGGAATGTGTTAAAG
Source organism: Piezodorus guildinii (assembly GCA_023052935.1). NCBI lineage: Eukaryota > Metazoa > Arthropoda > Insecta > Hemiptera > Pentatomidae > Piezodorus > Piezodorus guildinii. The sequence goes on along the minus strand of CM041292.1, from coordinate 168,882,291 downwards.
ATTTCGCTCTAACCCATATAACTTTTATTTATTCTCAAACTAAATTATCAGGCTTAACCATTTACTATCATTCTGAAGCTTATTTTTTCGTATTATCTACAAATTAATCACCCGTTTCTATTTTATTAAAATTGTTTTGTTTAGAAATAATACAATTTTCCACAATATTGGGCAATGATTATCAGTGCTTTAAGAACTCATTCATTCCACATTGTTATGTATTGAGAATACATAGAGTAAGTTAATTATTAAATAATTTTAATATCAATCAAGTAAATGGTAATAAGCCTTTGTCGACAATACTTTAATAGGCGTTTACCAACATTGAGCCCACCAGCGATACCTCGGGAAACTTCCTAGACCACAAGGGCACTTCCCATACCAGCCCCGCCTTCCTTTGTCCGATACCAGATCGGCAATTTCCAAAAAAGAGTAATTTTGGGAAGAATAAAGGATGAGGTGATGAGGGTGCGATTTTAGAATCAGAGAGGATCAGTCAAGTTCCATCCTCGATAACAGAAGAATCAGAGTTCGAGGAGAGGTCCGTCGGGTGTCAAAGCTGAGACCAGCTTGAGGTCTGATAGCCTAGAAGGGACAGCTGAGACGATTTCCACCTTCGCCAGCCGACTATGTTTCAAAAGGTAACTTTGTATTGTAATATTGTTTGGCAAGGTTAACTATAAGAAATCCCTGAGTGTTCTCTGTCGGAGTTTAAATAGATTGTATATGTGTAATTTAAATTCAAATAATAATGTCATTTATTGAAACTGTTCTTATTTAATCTTACCTTGCATGCTACCTACTGGGATCGGTAAACACGATACGTTTGGAAAAGAAATCCAATGGTTTCAGTAATATTAGTCTATTCATACATTAAGTATATCAAGTAATTTTTGAAGATACCACTGCCTTAGAAAAGCAGCCGGTCAAAAACGTAGCAATATGTACGGAAAAAAAAAAAAAAAATACAAAGAAGCATGAATAAACTTAAATAAAGAGAAAAAAATGAAAGAAAAATAAATAAATTATAATAATATTGGCTACATTCTTACATATATATATTGGGTTGTGTCACATGAAATGTACGTTTTCAAGGTAAAGGATTTTTATTAAAAATACGATATGAAAACAAGATAATTTTTTCGAAGTATTTACCTTCTTTTTCTACACATTCTTCTCAACGTGACACCAACTTTTTTATCCCCGAACTGAAAAACTCTGAGCTTTGAAGTGAAACCAAATCTGAAAACGCACTTTTTACTTGATCATCATTTTCAAAAAGTTTTCTTTTGAGGAAGTTGTTGAGTTCTAAATTCCAGAACAGGTGGTAATCAGTTGGAGACAAGTCGGGAGAATATTGTGGGTGCGGAAGAACTTCGTAGCCCAGTTCTTTCAATTTTTGCACGGTATTTTTTAAAACATGGGGTCTTGCTGCCGCTCAGTGAGATAGGCATGTATCGAGCTTTTTTACTTTCCCAATACACTTTAAATGTCTGTAAACGGTAGATGCACTTGCATTTAGTTGTGCTGAGAGTCCTTTAACTGTTTTGCAGGGGTTTCCTTCTATTGTATGGTCTTCCTCGGGGCATGTTTTCCAAGTCGGTATCCCCAGATGAAAACTTAGCCAACCAACGGCGAATGGTCCGTTCATTAACATTCCCTTCCCCAAACGCCTTGAGAATATTTCTAGCGGCCTCATTTGCTGAATGGCCGGGTTTAAAGTCGTACAAAAATGTTGCTCGAAAATCGCGTGTTTCCATGTTCATATTTGGAGGTATACTAAAAAGTGGGTAATTGATTGGGAAGCTAATGTTTATAATACAAAGGTAGAAGATTCGGTATGTAAACATTCGAAAGAAAACAACAGAGACCTGCAAAATCCTTTATGCATTTCAGAAACTATAAAAACGGCCATTTCATGTTAAACAACCCAATACAATACTTAGTTAGGCTATGAAACAAGAATAGTTATATGATCAGCCAATCATTTAATAAACTGTAATTATGATTCTGTTTCACGAAGATAATATAACAATGAATTAAACACATAAATATCAATGAATGTCGAGTTCTGAAGACTATTCTGAAGCGAATTTCCCGAATCTTTTAAAAACTATTTTTAGGTAAGTAAATATCTGAAAAATATACTGCATTTTTAAAGTATGTATTAAACACAGGGCTAATGTGGTTATTAACAAGATTTTTATAGGTGGAATAATCAGGATTAAGTCTTTTTTTAATTTTGCCGACGTTTCGGCTCAAGCTTGTGAGCCATCATCAGGGCATTACTAAGCCATGTATGCTTGGACAAAAACGTCGGCAAAATTAAAAATATTTAAAAAAAAGACTGACTCCTGATTATTCCACCTATAATAGTTTCTACAGTCGACTATACATCCTCAATATAAACAGATTTTTTTAAAGAATTTTATTTTGCAGTTCCTGGATTTTATTTTGAATGTGAAACTTATTAATACTTGCGAAAGTAAATTGTTGGGTTTTTTTCTGTTAAAAGCTACAGTGTTTCTTCAACCATACAGCTCATAAATATATAAAGCAACTTTTTTTTTAAGGTCTTTAATTTTCCAGCTAATATTTTTTCTTATAAATATCGCATGATTGGATGGTTAGCTGTAATTAAGCCACGATGAAGGACAAAGAAATTGGCTCAAATCGCGTGACTAAAATAATGTTTTGTAGTATATTTTTAAAACAAATAGCATTAAAAATATCATAACTCTTAGTTTATTTATCTCACTTATTTTAAAACTTTATTGTTCAAGATCATGAATTAAATAAGACGTTTTAATGAATAAAGTATTTTATTCGTATAATTATTTTTATGGAGATTATTTTTATTTATCATTTTTTTTTTTATATTTTCTCTTTTACGATAGATCATTATTAGAAGGAAATTATTTATTTATTTATTTCATTACGAGCAGTAAGTGAGTTATTAAGTATTAAGACACTTCATTATCTTACTGACTATTTTTATTGTTTTGTTTTTATTAATTATTTATATGAGTGACTTAAGTTTGAAAAAACAGATATAATTCAGAAATTTTGAACCAGGTAATTTTAGAATATTCATTTTTTTAACTTATAACTGTAATTTTAAAATTGTGTGCAATAATTGTCAGGTGTCTAGGCTTATAATATTTTTATTATTTTGAAAATTCACTTCACCAGAGTTTTTATTTTTTTAATTTGGAATTTCTCATTTTTACACGTAGTCTCCTAATGATGGGAGTGATATCTCAAAACATTGATTTGATGGAAAAATAATAAATAAAGGATTTGGAAGAAATATATATGCTCTAGTATCTACCACTAATCTAAAATTTATCTCACCTTAGTTTATTTATCTCACTTATGTTAAAACTTTATGGTTTTAGAACCAGAACATTTAAATGAATTATCTATTGTATTAGTATAATATAGAATTATTGTTTATACGGAGATCAATTTTTTTATATTTTCTCTTTTACGATATATCATTATTATAAGGAAATTATTTCATTATTTATTTTATTACGAGCATTAAGTAAGTTATCAAGTATTAAGATGCTTCATTGAGCTTACTTAGCTATTCGGGGCCATTACTAACTATAATCTCATTTCGAGTTGACTCCCTAACTTCACTTATAGTCATTTTACGCTTGACGCCTCGGTTAACCCCTTTGACTAAAATTATACCTGAATTTCTTGGTCCTTGTGCCTTAACAGGAGTCTTACAGTTTTGGGATAAGTAGACTTACGTAAACTTAATATCTCTCAATGGTGTTGCGAATACAGATTATTTAAAAAAAGTCGAATCTTGCTTACTTCGAGTAGTAATGATTTATTTAATTTTTGGTTAAATCGTATTGATGCCAGAAGTAACTTTTATATTAAAAATAACATCGGCAGTTTTTTTTTGTTCAGAGTATTTTTCGAAGGGTAAATCTTTTCATTAGGAGTGAAACTATTTTATTAGAAGAGGGTTAACGGATTAACGATCTTACCAACACTGTTAAAGGGGGTCACCCAACCAACACCTCACCTAACAATACAAAAAAAAAAAAATGTTTATTATCCGGGAGCAACACAGGAAATATAATATATTATAGATATATAGTCTAAATTAAGATATATTGTGTATATTTAAAATATAATGATTAATCCCTTAAAAACAACACACACCTCTCATTTACCTCAATAATCTAAATCTATTTAAGAACTTCTAAACCAAGTTGAAGTTGTAACAAGATATATTTCGATTTAAACATTTATTTTATTAAGATTAAATAGTAAAACATTACAAATTAATATCTACAACAATCACTCGCATTTTTGCACTTCGTCGCCACTCAAGAAAACATTTATTCTAGAATATTTAGGTTTCCTAAAGTATTATGTTACACAGCTTTATTACTATAGTACATTATAATTTTTAGACAGTCTAGGCGAGATTCCAGCCTGACATTGATTGATAATTTATATCTTCAACTCACTACTACGGGTAATCGTAGATATATAGCACATATTAGTACTTAATAAATAAATCAGCTAATATAGATTTCCTTTGTCTTACTCGTCATCTTCAATGTTTTTATAAGGAGATTATATTTTTTTCTCTGAAGTATGGTAAAATCATAGTAGCCATAAAGCATAGGTTGGTTATACGGGATACCTAGATGGTTGTTTAGAGTGCAAAGGATATAAGAGTAAAACATAATTTTTAATTTTCAGATAACTTGGAACCCGCATACTAGACATAAAAGAGCTTAACCGACGATTTAGTCAATTATAAAGACTATTGAACAGAAATTCTGAACTATCTTTTAAAAAGAAACTGCTAATATACAAGACAGTACTGAAGCCTGCCTGGACCTACGGACTTGAACTATGGTGGGCAGCCAACCAACTATTACAACATCAAACACATTCAATCTTTTCAATCCAGAGTCCTCCGAGCAATAGTTAATGCTCCTTATTATGTCACCAACCATACCTTACACCACGACATAAATATTCCATTTATTTTGGAAATTATCCCATCAAAATTCTCCAAATTCCCTCAGAACCTTATCCATCCCCCAATCCTTTAGCTCGATATCCAGCTCAACACATCCTTAACATCCTCCTAGAAGGTTGAAACGGGAGTGGCACTGGGGCATCTTATAAACATGTATATATTGGAGTTCTAGCACTGGCTAAATTCTCCACTCAATGTGCTGTATGTTTGAGGATTGTATAACATTTATAATTTTTAAATATTTTATTAATTCTTTATTGTATATTATTTTATAGTTTTGTAAATAATGTATATATTATATTGTGTGAATGTCGTATTTGATCACTATTATAAATGTCCTAATTGACAGATTGTGATATCGTTCTATAAAAAAGAATAAGAAAAACATATTCAGAAATCTTTGTTAATTTTCAAGAACTCAACGGAAATTATTAAGACGGCGTTGTAACCCTTTGTGATCTTATTTTTATTTGTTTACCACCCTTAATATTCTTGTCAGCTGCCGCTGGAGGAAACTACCAGTGAGTGGTCTCTGGTATCCCAGACCGACGGGGAAACCGGGAGGCCTATTTGAGAATCCAAGGGGGGCAAGTACACGCCCTTTGTACTATTGCCGACATAGGTTTATGAATAATTATTTAATTAATATAATAGTTATTCAATAATGAATTTCCATCCCTTAGTATTCCCAATACATAACAAATATAAGTGCCGAACCGTAAAGTAGCTTGAATTTAATCAGCGCTAAATATCGCTAATTATAAGTTTAATAAGCGCTAAATTAGAATACCAAAATTTATATATCTAAGAATGTAATTTCAAAGAAAAATTATTTGAATACCTGTCTGATCAAAATTCTTTTATTCTTAGATTTTTTATATTAAAATTCCACTTTCCAAAGAAATGATGAAATTTCCGAAAGCCTAAGAAGTCGCTAATGAATTTTTTACCGTTAAAGAAGCGAATGAATTCTTTAGAAGACGCCCTGAATAAAAATACTTTCAAGATTAACTAAGTACTGGCATATTGGGTGGGCAATTTTAACCAACTACATGCTTCATAGCAACAGAGCCCTGCTCTTAAGCAATACTAAAATTCACTCAAGTATCATTGATACTATTGTCAATTCCTAACTTAAAAACTCAATTCCCTCTTAGCATATCGTATTTAGTAAAAAACAATAAAAAATCCAAAATAGTTAAGATTTTTGGTCAAAGCAAAGTCACTCGCTAGAGCTTTGAATACAGCCTGGGAATTCATGTTGTTATAATGTAACGTAATGAATTAATACCTTTCAATTCTGCACTACAAAACTGCAAAATTAAATCAAGCCCAGGTCCCGATGAGATACCTTATGTTTTTCTCAAGAAACTTCCAATTGAGGGGAAAATATACTTATTAAACTTTTTTAATTATGTCTGGACGGAAGGAGCTCTACCTGATTTGTGGCGTAACTCAATAATTATTCCCATTCCTAAAACCAAAGATGCCGTAACACCTGATAAATTTCGACCCATCTCGCTGACCTGTTGTATCTCCAAATTAATGGAAAAAATGGTCAATGAAAGACTGGTAAATGTTTTGACAAAAAAACAAATCATTGCTAAAGAGCAACGTGGTTTTGTTAAATACCGTTCGGCGATTGATCATTTGATTAAAGTCGAAACTCTTATCCAGGAAGCATTTTTGGCTAAGGAGCACTTAGTTGCGGTATTCTTTGACCTGGAGAAAGCGTACGATAGGGTATGGAGAAGGTACGTAATAGACAAGCTAATAGAGTGGGGAATGAGGGGACGATTAGTCAGGTACATCAATAATTTCTTAGATAGAAGAACTTTTAGGGTCAAAATTTGTGAAAAGCTTTCAAGCACATACTTACAGGAAAATGGAATTCCCCAGGGATCTGTATTGAGTGTAACATTATTTTTGATAGCAATCAATGATATAGTCAGACATGTAGAAGGACCAGCAACATGCACTCTATTTGCCGATGATTTTACTATACTTATTAAAAGTAAATCGATCGAATTCATAGAATGGAAGTTGCAACCAATCTTGGCTGATTTAGAAATTTGGTCTGCTCAAACAGGTTTCAGCTTTTCAAGTTCTAAAACAAAATGTCTCCACTTTTGTAAAAAACGGAGGTGCAATAACCCAAAACTTGTTCTAAAAGAAAATGTTTTGCCCTTTGTAGAGAATATTAAGTTTCTAGGACTATGGATGGATAGAAAATTGAAGTGGACCAAGCACTTACAAATATTGAGAACAGAATGTTTAAAACTGATGAACATCTTAAAAGTCATATCTGGCTTAAATTGGGGAGCTGATAGAAAAACTCTGTTCTTCATTTATAAAACGATAATCAGGAACAAAATTGATTTCGGGAGCGCAGTTTACAGTTCTGCTTCGGAATCAACACTTAAACTGCTGGACACCGTTCATAATACTGCGATAAGGCTCTGTACAGGTGCATTCAGATCTTCGCCGGTTGATAGCTTATATGCAGAAAGTGGAGAACCGAGTCTTGCCTTAAGAAGAGCTTACCTAACTCTTTCTTACGCAGCATCCATTTTGTCTAAAAAGAACCATCCCAACTACGAACTTGTCGCATCCGATATAAATGAAAATAATTATAAAATTGGCATCAAAGGAAGAATTAGTGATCTTTTGTTGGAATTAAACTTAAACGTAAATAATATTTTAAGTTTGAACGACTTTTTATTCGATCCATGGGACACGAATTTTATCCGAATTGACACAACCCTTACAAAAAGAGGGAAATCTTTTGAAGATCGCGTCTTTATGAAAAGCTATTTTTTGGAATTGAAAGAGAAATATAATAATTTTTCTATAATTTATACCGATGCATCGAAAGTAAGTGATGAAGTTGGATGTGCTGTGGTAAGTGATACAATTAATCACAGGTTCATATTACCCGGAATGAACAGTATATTTACTGGAGAACTATTTGCAATATATAAAGCCTTGGAGCTAGTCAAGACAATGAATGACAACTACTTGCTCATAGTGACGGACTCATTAAGTTCACTTAAAGCAATCGCTGATACAAAATCAAACAATTCCCTAGTAAGGGAAATAACTAATTGTATTTGGCGATTGCAAGAAAATTTCAACAAAAAAGTTGTACTTGCGTGGGTTCCGTCGCATTGCGGTATTGTGGGAAATGATGTAGCCGACAGAGAAGCAAACAGGGCGAGGCTCAATGAACCTGCGACTGAAAATGTAAACATAACCACAGCAGAAGAGTGGAAGAGGCATTGCAGGAAGACCATTATTAACAAGTGGAAAACTGAATGGGCCACTTCCAGTACTAAACTGACAGAGATAAAGCAAGATGTATTTCCTTGGACCACATCATGCAGGAGAAGTAGGAAGGAAGAGGTAGTGCTAGCAAGGCTGAGGATAGGACATACAGCCTTTACACACGGATATTTAATGAGAGGCCTGGATCCGCCATTCTGTGATACATGTAACACAACACTGACCATAAAACACATTGTAACATCATGCACACTGTACACTGACACCAGAACAAGACATAACATACCTTTAAGCTTAAAAGAAGCATTAGGAAATGATGAAGACATAATTCTAAGCCTTTTTGAGTTTCTTAGAGACATTGGTCTGTTAAACTCAATATAAACGTAGAACCAAGACCCGCTAATGACCCGAAAGGGTAGATGCGGAATAGCAAATAAATAAATAAAATAAATTCTGGTTATAAAAATTGAAAATATTGTTCTATGCAATTAACAAATAATAACCACTTTGAAAAAAAGTTTATTTCATTCCGAAATCCAACATTGGCATAAATGCTTCAGCAAAAGGTCCTAAATTTAGTTATGGTAATTAAAGCCACTAACGATTCACAAAATTTGAATACCCGAATACGATGGATGCTTTGATCCTACCATAAGCCACCTTTTCTGAGAAAGCATTAGAGATGCTGCTTTTAGAAGGATCAAAAGAAAAGATTACCACACTCGTAAAATGGAATCTGTATTACGTCAAAGACCTAGTTTCGAATTCAGAACGGATAATATTAAGAAATACAAATAGCTTCTCCTAACAAGAAATAAAATACCACATATTTCCGTGTACCTTACTTTTTATGTTTCCTTAGGAATAGATTTGATAGGTTCAAAAGACCTTATACCACTTCAATCGTACACATGTCGATTGGAAAAAAAAAAAAAATTGACATGCTCCTTAATACCACTGAACTAAATATGAATACACAATTTATGAAGATAACATAAATAATTCATTGGATGTGAATGGAATTTAAAAACAATAATAACCTTCCATTATTTAAATTACAGTAAACAATTTTCAGTAAGTAGCAACACATAATGCATGAATTATAAGAGTTTTGTAAAAATCTCGTCAAATCTATATATTCATGAGATGTATCGATAACATCAAATTGTAAACGGAATTTTTCATTAACTTGGCCTATGTAAACCTAAAATTTTAGAAAAAAATACAATAAACTAATTTTGGCTTTATTTTGACCAATATCAAATAAACTGTTCTTCTTAGTAGATAAGTATAATGACCTACTTTATAGAAAAAATATAAAAAAAATTCTTCATTTTTGGACCAAGGCCTCTTAACACACTAATACAAACACCAGCGACCTATTCAAAGTCCTATTCAAGGGGGTGTTTGAATATTGTGCTATTAACATGCAATTTAGAGTTTATAACTGTGGCATTATCAGCTCTTTAGAGGAGAAGAAATTTCCATACGCTTTTAGGCTTACAACAACTTTCTATCTACTTTTCTAAAGTTCTTGCGCTATATAACGGTATATTATACGTCTTCTCATATGTCAGTAAAGCTTTTTTTTTCACGTCCTAAGTCCAGAAAATTTCATTTTACCATCTAAATAAAATTTTAATTAAAATGTATTTGGCTAATAAAGATTCAGGAAAGAATGCTCTTCATGATAAAGATAACGGTATGAAAATCCGTTGCATGGTGTAAGGAGGAAACCAGTTAACAGAAACCAATAATAGTTTTATACACACACACACAGACACAAATGAAGAAATCCCAAATTTCTATTTATTATCGATAAATATATAAACACTAATGGAAGAGATTTTCTTCATTATACATATGCAAGAGTTGTAATCAATAATCTTGAACGATAATTATTTATCACTATGCAAATTCTCAACAACAAAAAATATGTAACAAAAAAGCGCTACCGAAAAAAATTGCTTATCTGTGCATGTGAACCCCGCTAAAGGTATTAATTGCATGTTTCGCTCCTCGAATGCATTTTACGATGTGACAAGAATCTCACACGCGATGCTTGTTACAAAGTGATTTGCTGGAACATATAGCATGCCTAAGGCCCGGGGGGAGAGGGGGTATTTAATTAGAAGAAGGGAAAAAACAAGGAACCACGTGACACAATTAAGGGCTAGTTAGAGGATAAGGGCTGAGGTGGGTCATTAAGGGAACAGATATGTGGGATCTACAACGACACACAAATCTGTGGATTATCTTAAACCCGCGCTCCCATCCATCCACCTCCTTAACTTGTAATTCTCGTGACGGATCAACACCCATCATGGGGTCTTAGCCGAGGTTTAATTGCACCACCGGACCATGCAACTTTACCAAACCACGTATTAACTTATCCGGGCTTTTTGAGTACCGGATTAAGATCTTATCTCGTGTTTTCGGACAATTAGTGTCCGATACTGGGTAAACAGTAAGGGTTTAAACTAACGGCGTATTTGGATGATTGTGCGATTTGACTGGGTTTCAGTAGACAGTTAAATTAATTCTGCTATTTTTAAAAACTAAAGTAGAACGATATTTGAATTGTAGTTTCTAATCTGTGGAGATCATATGGTGTAAATTAAAACTAAAGGTTATGTTTTATCCTCCGTAAAATTATTTAATTGTTTCGTAACTCAGCGAAGAATTACAGCTTTTTATTTTACTCTCGAATTGCTGTGACCCAGTGCTTGGAGAGAGAGTAACAGCGAAGTTGAACCCAGCGGTCTTACCACAAACAATGTCAACGTCGTCGAATAGAGATGTGGACACTAACAACTCATTATCTAAGGACAATACAAACTCTTGGAAGCTTGTTACTGGCCGTAAACGACCATCGAACCCAGAGAGGGACCCAAGAAATATAAAAAAGGTAAGTGAAGTTATTATTACCGATAATAGATTCGGTTCTATATCGACCGTTGAGGGCAATACTATTACAAACTCATCATAGTACGTTAGCAACACTACTTTACATACAGACCTTCACATGCCAACAGTCAACGAACAGATTCGGACCCTCTACAAGTGTTTTCACAACAACTCACACGGGCGTACCAACACACTAAAACGAAGCATGGTCACTAAAATATAATAATAATAATAATAATAATAATAATGTGTTTTATTGTTTAATTTACATACATAAATTTACTATACATTTATATATTGCACACCATGCATAGACTTTAGTCCATCTGCAGAATAGCGCGCCTTAACAAAATATTCTTTACAAATATTATATAAATAATAATTATAATATAAAACTAACTGAACATTTTTTTTCCCACATTTTTCCCCCTTTATTTAAATATTAAATTCTGATATAAGTAAATATCTATATTTCCAGGCCCTTAAATGATAGTTATGCAATGCTACCCAATTTTCACCGTTTAGATAATTTATGTATTCCTGTCTGGACAATACTGCCCCACCAAGCCAACGCATCCTTATTTCTGATAGCACAGAGCAGACCCTACATAATGGTACATATCCTCAAAGTCTTTATTATTACATAAACTACAATAATGTAGTTCTTCCCCCCTTGTAACATTACAATTAAGGTACAGAAGCTGTCCTCTTATTTTAATTATTGATTTGATGAGTCCCAGGCCGTATCTATCAGAGATATAACTGTTCTCTCCTAAATCACAATTTAATTCTTTATACAGTCGATGGTGAATAGATTTGTTGACTTTAACCAGTAAACCATTTCTAAAGTCTTCTCTTATATATTCTATTAACCCTTTAAAACATTGCTTCTTTCCATCTACTAAATAATCACTATTTTGCCAGTTATATCTCCGACACAAAGACCGGAAATCATCACACCACCATAAATTTCTTTTAATAATTTCCTCTGCCAAAATCTTAGTCAGTCTATGGCTGGGTAACATCAATACTTTTTGAATATATTCAATATTTAGGTGCAAAGTAAACAAAAATGTAGGGTCAATATTAGTTTCCAAATATATAATATAGTGTGGTGTACTCTGCGGAAGTGAAAATAATTTTCTAAAAAAATAGGCAGATAATTTTTCTATTCTATCAAAACGCCCAAAACCCCAAACCTGGGCTGCATAACATAAAATAGCTCGGGAGACAGCCTTATATACAGATAGTTTAGATGAAAACGGTAATTTATTATTGCTGAAAAAATGTTTGTAAGTGGTGTGGATACTGAAACAAGAGGCGCTAAACCTTTCATCAAAATGTTTATTTAATGATAATTTCGGAGATAAAGTGACACCTAGGTACTTATATTCATTAACAACCGTTACACTTTCGTTATTTAAGCGCCATTTCTCCTTTCTCGCTAACCGGCCCCCTTTCCTAAATACAACTATTTGTGATTTTTTTAAGTTAATAGTTAAATTCCACAATTCACAATACTTCCTAAATCTGTTTATCATTTCTTGAAGTATGAGAGGGTGATCCGCCATTATGACAATATCGTCTGCATACATGAGGCATCGGATGTTAATTCCAGCTATACGTATACCCCCCTCAATATACTCATTGATATCATCAATAAAAAGAGAAAATAAAATCGGTGAGAGAAGGCATCCCTGCTTTAAGCCCATTCTAGTGTTAAAATTATCAGTAACACCCTGAGATGTCCATACACGAGCTGTTGTATTGTGGTATAAACCCTGAATATTGTGATAAATTTTGAAGATATCCCTCGGGCGTATAACTTATAATATAAGGCATTTCTATCTAATGAATCGAATGCCGATTTAAGGTCGATAAAAAAACAGTAAAGCTTGCCTCCTTTTAACGATGTTTTAATTTTTATAATATTCATTAATGAGAAAATATTGTCAATAGTAGAATATCCGGCTCTAAATCCCGCCTGGTATTCACAGAGTGCGTTATTATTATTTACCCATTCAGTTATTCTCTTTAGCATTAAGCCAGTAAACAATTTGGCAATAGAATCCGAGAAGGCGATTCCCCTGTAGTTACTCACAACAGTCTTATCCCCCTTTTTGAATAATGGAAATATTATCGAACTACCAAAGCTTTCAGGAACATCCGCGGTTTCATAAATGCAATTGAAGATTTTAAGTAATTTCTCACGGAAATTGTTTGGACAATTTTTAAAAAAATTCATTTGGCACCCTGTCCGGCCCCGGCGCCTTACCATCTTTCGCCCTTTTAATGACATAATTTAATTCATTTATACTGAAAGGATCATCTAAATCAGTAACATTAATTAATGGTGGTGCATAATTAATCCGGTCTGCCGTAAGTGGCGGGTTTAATAAGTCATTAAAATGTTTAAGCCATTCTTTTGCCCCAATTTCCGCACTAACCACAAAGCTATAAGGATTAATTTTTTTAACTAATTGCCAAAAACTTCTACTGTCGTGTATTTCTTTAAATTTTACAGTAATCTCTTTAATGTGTTCTTTCTTTTTATTAAAACATATTTGTTTATGTTCCTTTCTAGCTGTAATATACATATTTTTAATAACGTTTATATTAGTTTTTCTAAACAAGTTTAAAAGGGCAAAAGTTCTATTTCGTGATTTTTTTCAATCTTTATCAAACCATATCTTTTTAATTTTGTTTTTATTTCTATATGAGGTAGCAGTGGTTTTTTTGTTCCCTAGATTTGACGATATTTTAATTAAATCTATAAACGTATTGACTAAATATTGAACATTATCAGATTCCAGATTAGTACTCTCCACTAAATCGTCTAATTTAGATTTAAAGTACAGAGAATCCGATGGGGTCCACGTTAACTTTGGTAGTAGTGGCAACAAATTTTCTTTCTCTGTATTGACATCCGATTCTATCATTAAATAAATCGGCATATGGTCCGAAAATATGTGAGACCCAACTCTGAAATCTTTAACATAATCGATTAGACTAGAGGATACCGCACAAATATCATTAACTGAGCACCCAGGACCACCCAAAAAAGTGTATTCTCCTAGTATGTCGCCTGGCGTCCTTCCGTTTAAAATTATTAAATTTTGGCTATCACACATTTCCACGAATTGTTTACCTTTACAATTTATTATTTTATCCTTAGAGTGTCTTTTAATTTTAAATTTAAATTTTCCTTCGAACACATCAATTGGCAATGTTTGTGACTCTCCGATTCTTAGGTTCATATCCCCGATAAGAATAAATTTCCAAAGCTTATCATTTAAAAAATTTTCAATCAACCCAAATTCTTGATTCCAATTACTCCCACTGATATATAATGGTAAAATATGGATCACATTATCTCTTATTGTCCATTTAATTAATATAAAATTTTCTACTGTGACAAAATCAAATTTATTATTATTTGTAGGCTTAGACTTAATTCCATATAGCATACCACCCTTGGCTCTACCAAATTTACTCTCTCTAAATGCTTTAACCCATTTCAATTTAAACCCAATAAAATATTTTTCAAAACAAACAAAATCTTTTTCTTCTAAGTGGGTTTCTAATAAACAGAATACATCATGACTACTTACAAAATTAAAAAATCTAAATTATTTATCTTATTTTTAATATCGGCAACATTATAGCATAGTATTGAACACAAATTATTATCATCTTCTTTATAACATTTACTGTGGTCTTTATTTTCACTTATTAGTTTTTTGATACCGATGCTTCTAGTTTTTGGTTATACTTTGTTAATAATTCAGTTATGAGGTGTAGATCTTCTTGTTTGGCCGAAATAATTCCTTTTTCCTCGTCCCAGTAGAACTTTTTATTTTTGAACACCATATAGGAATTCCTGATAATAACTCTTTCATTCTTATCCATTTCCATTATTTTTTTCTTTACTTTCAATAGTTTTTTTCTTTTCTGGCGATCTTGATAAGTAAGGTCTCGATTTATCCAGATGCCCGTTCCTTTTAATTTTTTAGCATTTTTTAAAACTGTTTCTACATCTGATTGTTTAACGAATTCCACTACAATAGTTTTTTCATCGTTTATCGGTCACTAATAACATGCCAGAAAATACTCGCAGAAGGCTAAAAAGAAGTTGGATGAGGGATCTTCTAAGCTAAATACGTAATAGGAAGCACGCCAGGAAGAGGTGTTACTGGGTATCTTCTCTCCACCATGCCAAACTATCATCCTTTCACCAAATTTGCTCATTGTCAACATTCATTGACAGGTGTGAATAAAAAATTTGAAGATAAAAAAAAAAAGTTTCTAATCTGTACATTTATTGAGTGATATTACATTCTGTTCCAAGCGGGACAATGGTAACAGTTATAAGAGATTTCATTCACACCGTATTAATTAAATAAATGCTCACGGAACTAAAAACATACTGAAAAAGCAGGAAAGAAATATTGGAAATAACAAAAGTGATGATAAAGAAATGAACATCTGGAATATACCGATACCTATGAACAATTTTTACAATCGGGGAACTACGAGCAAAAATTGTACCCTAAATGTGGAGAGACATGCAAGAAGCAAGAGATCCCAACGCTTTAACATCAACCACATCGCTAGTATTGATAGTTTTGATGTTGATCAACAGATCAAACAGATGTATGATCTGTTTGATCAAACATTACTCACTTGTGGGGAAAATCAGGCTATTCCGAGAACTCCAATGTTCACACCTACAATAGATCTCTGAACTCATGCCGTTCAATGTTTGGGGTGGACTGTTAGGATTGGTGTAACAGGAAAGGGACTGAGCTAATGGATTAGGATGGTGAACGAGGTTCTGGTGTAATTTAGTGATACGAGGCCTAATATAAACGGAACACAAGGGTATGGCTGATATCATAATAGGGGAACATGAACTATTGTTCCGAGTACTTTGGATTGAAAGGACTGGATATGGTTGGTGTTGAAAAATTTCAATGTTTTCCAGATTTCAAGCCCATAGGCCCAGATAGGTTGACGTAAGGCACAATAATATGTTAAATAGGCCCAGATAGGTAAATAAGTAATTTGATTTGCTTTAGATTAAACTGTGAGCTGTGATTTTCTGTTTACCAGTCTTTATAACTAGCCGAATCGGTGATTAAGTTCTGGGAATTTGAGTCTAGTATGTTCGGTACCACTTCAGTCTTCTGACAAGTAAAAAGCCTAGTGGTGACTGTTTGGAAAATTAAGTAAAGTAGGCACGCTTCGTTACATTACTAAATTAATGACAAACAATTGGCATAAAATAAGTTTAATTATATATTTAATGTTCGGCCACCGTCCTGTTCTGACATCCTGGAACTGGGCACCCCCCTCTTATTCTGAGGGTCACTTGGATGTCGGCTCCGTCTGGTGAATTTTGCTTGTCCTGTGGTTAGGGGTGGTTGGCTGTTCACGAGTAGGTTTTCGTCAAATATTGAAATGGGCTGGTGGCCCAGTAGCGGTTTTCCACTTTTACACAAAATCTTTATAGTACCGGTAGCTATGCCTGTTGACTTGTAGGGGAAAGGGCGTAAACATCTGCATTCCTTGTTTACGACAATAAACATTTTGCTGCATGGAAATCTGCACGCTTAAGGGCTGCTAGTGTCTGCAATATATGCAACTTGCACTGAGCGACCTGTATTCTTTGCTGATTCGTTCACAATGAGCTAAATTTCAAGACTTCCGTTTTTGTGAGTGCACGTTGGTATGCCTTGTATATACTCTCGGTATATCTGCACTTCTAGTATGACCCCTTGCTTTGTAGAGACGAGGGGGTTATGATAGAATTATCATTCAGTACCCACAATCCAACTATATTCAGAATAATAATTAATTTAAAGAGGATAATAAACCCTTTGTATAATAAAATCTGTATTTATACCTCCGATTTATAAACAACAGTAATGATTTTAATGGTTGTCCACATTAATTACATGATTACGACACATATGAAAGTTAAATTACATACTTTCTTTTATTTATTAATGATAAATTATATGATATATTTATGTTTTTATATGGTTAACTAGTGTTGCTGAGTGGACCCCATTGGATAGGAAAAGGAACCGAGGCAGGCAAAGAAGAAGGTGGATCGACGAAATTAAAAAGGCAGGAGTGCAATGGTCACGTAAAGCCAAGGACAGAGAATTTTGGAAGATGAAGATGAGCGAACTCTTAAACTCCAGTACGAGTAGTTACCGTTAAAGACTTTAAACTCCTGAAAAGGAAGGTCTATGTACATATATGTATATAAAGAAAGAAGAAAAATAAAGTTTGTAGATAAAAATGTATTATAAATGTTTATATGTACATCAATAAACACTTATTATTATTTTTATTATTATTATATGGTTAACTAGAGACTGGTCTACTTTTAGTACAGCATTATGTATGTAACAAAAAAAACAAACAATATATAATAGTACATTTATAGTTACATATGAGCATATTAATACTAATATTTCAATGTTTAATGAGTTAATAGAAACTAAACATTTTATTTTAAAATTTTCCTTCATTTGTAATATGATTTATATTAGTTAGATTCAGTACGCGATTGAAGAATAAAATACACTTACCTCTTTACAAATAGAATAGAATAGATATCGATTTTGACTTCGTTTCTTGATTTTAGGTTGATCGTAATACAGAGAAGAAAATTTAAACTAGGAAATAAACAACAGTTCAATTTAGATCCTTCATTATATGTACTTTTTTTTTTAAATTTTATTATAAACCGTTCATCTGTTTAAAAAATCATCAATCAATAAAATATGTTTGATAACATTCTCAATAATGTTTTAGTTTGTAATGAGAGGTAACGTTAAAATACCCCAAACATTCCTGCCAATTTAATCTTATATACCTTATCTTCATCAATAGACCTGTGCTGTTAATTCAAGAAAAGAAGTTTTGGATCACAAGATATTTTTAATTGGGTCTTTTCAAAGACTACAACTTTTCTGGTTTTCTTTTTAAAAAACAAAAATAAAATACAAATATACTAAAATATATTTTGGTTAACCCTTATTAGCAAATTAGTTATTTGAAAAATGGACCATGAGGAAGTAATTCTTAAATTAATCTTTTTAAAAACTATACCTGGTTAAGTGAAGAATGAGGCAGAGGTTGCCTAGCTACCGAAGCGTTGAATTAGAAATGCAAATATCGTAAGATCAAATCTCGCCCCAAGTTCCCACTACGGGGTAGTCTATCATAGGAACTTAGAACACAAGAAATTAGGTTAAGACGTGAAATTTAATTGACTGAAGCAGCTAAACTATTTTTAAACAAATATTAATAATTAAAAAAAAATTGAATGTCGATGATGTATATGAAACAGTTGCTTGCCTCTTACGACCTAGCTGTGGCCTAAATAGACATTTAAATAAAAATTTATCTATAACCGTTCGAGCCTTTTTTTATTTTTATTTTGTTTAACAGTAACTGGGACTTCCGTGAAGTCCATTTTAGTGAAGATGTTGCTGTAATATGCTTAATATAATTTGTCTATAATAAGTAATTTGTTTCTTTATAGATATTTTAACAGTACATAAAAACACATGAAGGAAATGTGAAAAAATATGATAGTGGGCATGATAAAATGAAATGGAAATAGCCTTTATTTATGCAATAATTACAACAAAGAAATCTTATTCTCACAATTTAGATATAAAATAAATTATTTTTTTCTTTTTCTTATTTAATTATTTATTTATTTTTATCTTCTTCTTTGCATAGGCCTTCCCAAAAGGGAGTAATATTCTGAGCTTTCCTGGATGACTAGTCCTCATTGAAAAGCGGAGCTCGTTAGTTATGTCCACTTCTTTTGCCAAGTATCCCTGTCTTTAGCATCTCTCCAGCAGAGAGGACCTATCGTCTGCTTAATGGAAAGATGCCTTTAAGTGGGTATGATAAAGTCTTGTAAATAAACCAACCAGTGGTAGCACTTGTTAATTTTAGTAAGTAGGTTCTAGAAACCATCGTCTTTTCAGCCGCCTCATAGGATTGCTTTTTTATTATTTAATATTTGTTTGTTATAACCAAAGTGGGCAGGTATAATTCGTTTGTAGGAACAATACAAATATGGTATAATTTATTTGTAGGGACATGCTCTAAAGATTCAGTTCTACGCCATGATACGTGATGGCTTCAAGTCCCGTGCAACTTTTAAATTTTTGACGCGGACTTAACAAATCCACTAATTAAAGGCAGAATTTTAAGAAAGTTGGTTATTTCTGTTTAAAACATATCAAGATACCATTATTTTTCCTTATTATAAATATTATTCTACATATTTATTTATAATTACCAAGTGAAGATATACATACATATTACCGCCAGTATAATTTTGATTGGTCTACAGTAATATGGAAGAACAGTAAATTAATTTCTTATGGATAAAAAAGAGTTACAAGATAATAATAATAATAATAGGCTTACCGAACCCGAAGGTTCGATGCCGATACCACCAAACTTCGCCTGCACAGACTCGTCCAATGTTCACCGGTCAAGCCCAAGCCCCCGAGATCAGCCTTAATGCAATCCTCCCATCGACGCTTCGGCCTACCTTTCGGACGCCTACCAGTCGTTTCAGCGAATACCAACTTTCTCAGAATCCGTTCCTCACTAAGCCCAACAACTTTACGCGCCCATTTGAGTCTCCGCGATGTTATCAACTCAATTATATTCACAGGTACAAACTCCGCAATTCCGCGTATTGCAACCTTCTAAACTCCCCAGTGGCCTCATCTCTCTTCGGACCAAATATTTTACGCAGTCCTTATTCTCGAAAACCTTAAGCCGTTGTTCATCCTTCAAAGTAAGCGGCCACGTTTCGCATCCGTAAAGAACCGTTGGAAGAATAATAGTTTTATAAATTCTAATCTTTAAGTTTTTAGACAGAAGCCGCGAGCTAATTAATTTAGCAACTGAATAATAACACGCATTTCCCACCTTTAACCGGGAATTCTTCCTGGATTTCATTTTTTCTAGTTTTAATTGAACCTAAATACTTGAATTTCTCTAGTATATAATGTGTTCTTTAAAATTTATGATAAAGAAAAATATACTTTTTTACAAAGCTGAGGGTTCCTAATTTGAAAAAAATATGTAACTTTTGTAAGTTTAATATATTTCCTTGGAACTCTATTTTTGAAATCAAATAAAAGCTCAATTCTATTACTATGTATTTACAACTAGTGAGAATATTTAAATAAGATCTAAAAATTAATGAATTAACTAATATTGTTTAAATTAATCTTTAATGCAGAAACCTTGACGCTTTCGGCGACTCAAACGACATATTCATCTGAAAACTTTTTATAAAAAAAAAAATGATTAATTTTATTTTTAACTAGTGAGAATGTTTTAAACAATTTGTTTTAATATACTATTGGTGAACAGTAACAGCTTAACTTCGTAAACATTAAAATGTTCAATCAATTATTCTGCATTAAGAAACGTTTACCTAGGCGAAATTTAACAAGGGAGTATCACTATTATGGTTTTTTGTGTTTTATTATTTGTTTTTTCATTCACAGCAACGTTTCGAATCCAAAAATAAATAGATAAATTTAAAGGAGGAATAAATTATACAAAAAAAAACCTTATAGCCCGTGACGTGACAATGGCTTTAAGCAAGCGTATCCAAACGCTTTGTGTCACGTTTGTAAACAGAGCTGTAAATTCTAGTTTTGGGGGAAGGGACAACCTTTGCCAAATGCTCCTTACTTAGCATCCATTTTGTCCTCAGGGTGAACAAGGGATATTTTAAGTGGGTCTATTTTCATCCATAAAATTCTTCTTCTCAAGCATCGACAACACAGGAGGTTTCTCATGATTTTCTGAGAATACATAAGGAATCTTAAAAGTAAAACATATCAGAGAGTGCTTCCAATATTAGTACTCCAATTCAGTTACTCAACTATTAAATAAATAGAAATATATGCTAAGTATTTTAGAATATTCATTTAGATGATGTCTGTAATATTTTAAGTTATCGCTGATTTATATTGATCAATTTTATAACATTGACGGAAACCAAATAAGCAGAAAATATTTCCAAAATGACATATTTATTTAAGAATACTATCAGATTCAAATTTTGTTTCTTTACGAAAGTGATGATTATTTCACATCAAATTTTATTAGCAATTTGATTTTTTGTTCTCACAAACGTAACTTTTTTTCAAGAAAAACATACCCTAATCTTTTCTTTCCCCCTTACATGATGGGTGTTTAAAAACCGAAAAATTCCTTTTTTTCTCTTAAGTCATTTAAAATTAATTTTAACTGATTTATAGGTTTTATAGCCCTACCAGCCAAAATACAAAAAACTCAAATATATGATGAACTTTGCAAAAAAGTATGTTTACGAGCAACTAAGGTTTTTCACATACATATGTAGATTATTTTATAAATATGTTAATTATAGAACGAAAGAAGGAAATTAGTGAATAAATTACTTTTTTTTAAGCATACATTAAATAACTTATATAATTAAACCTGAATAAGTAACATTTAAGACTCCTACTGTAGAATAGTTCGATTAGCCATAGTAGCTCGAGTGACGTTAAATGAAAAAAAATATATAATTTTTAAGATTAAGAATATTAACATCGCTCTTTTCAAATGTAAGGATACAAGCCATTCTTCTCATTTGCTTCAGAGAACTTTTGAAAATATGTAGAGACAAGGTTAACGGAACAGCGGATTTATGTGGACTGGGAAATGGAATTAAAAGAAAAAAATCTATTTTGGGCTAGGTTTACAAGTAATGATTCATTAAAGCCTTCATTGATGACGAAAAAAAAGTTAAATAAAAAACTCGGAATTTATAAGAAAAAATGTCACTAGGGTAACAGTATCTGATTATCAGAAACATTTTATCTTAAAAAGCTTTGACATTAGACTAACTGATATTTTATTCCTTTAGATTTTTTTTTTACTTAGCACAAAATGTAAAAGAAAATCCTTTATAGACTAAATTAAATTCTCTTGATAATAATCTTAACTTTTAAAGAGATGAAGTTTATTATAAGAAAAGTTGAAGCGGTTGTATAAACAGTGTAACTTTATTAAAATTTCAAATGGAAAATTAAAATTGAGCGGAGGGAACATTGAAGCATTTCAAGTCCTGACAATCCGAGAAAGTAAGAAGTAAAAATTTGAAGAAGACTCAATTGAAGAAGAGAAGTCTGAGAACTTTTCCGCTAACTATCGACTTCCGGGCGAAAACAGTTGAAACTTGAGGGAAAACTCTACCAAATGGTACTTCCCCTAGAGCCAAACTGGGCTTTAATTGGGAAAAGCCTTTTTGATGGCTTGTCTTCCTTTGTTTAATTCAAGTTTCTGATATTTAATGGTTCATTTTATAAGAAGAATGTTAAATAGTTAAAATATTAAACAAAATATTATAAAAATAATTATATAATAAGAATTTAAATGTCCATACAACCAAATTTAGGATACATTGTCAGAAAAATACTGCCGTTATTACTCTAAATCAATAAAATAACATCGACTATCCGAATATCTTAGTCTTTTTAGAAGCTAAATTAACTACAAGGATTTTCAATGGAAATAATTACAAATCCTCTGATATTGGTTTGAACAAGGACAATGATTTATTTTAGAAACTTTTTTTCATAACTTAGTTTGTTTGTTTTCTGAGAAATGTAAATTATAAAATTGGCGGAAAAACACGTAAATAAATAAAAGAGTGAACCTTACAAATTGAAAATAAAAATACAATGTTACCCTACCCTCAAAGTTCTGGTTGTACGATCCAAAAAACCTGAAATGCAAATAAACTATCAATTAAATAATTACTAAGAAAAGAAAGCAACACAGGAAGTACTTAAAACGGAAGGAAGGGTTGAGCCACTTAAACTTATTTATTATATAATTTCCTAGAAATCATTTGCTATTGCTACATCTCCAATATATTTTCATTTAAATCCTCCGTCCATTCTCGCAACACTCATTCGCGGCCTTCAGACCGGCATTATAACTCAACAATTAGTAGTCAACTCAATTAGTAGTCAACATTTCCTTAGCTCATACCTTCCCCAAACCATTAACTCCCACCACCTTCCCTATATCTACAGTCTCCTTCAATTTAAATTCTCAGTCCACTCTCTTGAAACAAGATCACGCCATTCTGACCTTTACGTTCTTACCCACAAAGTTATAACTTTTGATCGTTCCTTTTTTCCCGCTCTCCTCTCCTCTAGAACTCCTCTTCGAACTGCAGATTTCGACAAATATTTCCTTATCCGATCCTGTTCCGTATGGAATTCTATTCCTTCTTATTATCCTCATCTAATTCTCAAATAACACTAATTGATTTTTAAAATTCAATAAAAATCAGTAAATAGAGCACAGAGAAACGAATATTTATTATACTTCATTTTACAAAGTGTTTAAACATGTATGTATTTTATTTTACGCACTTTCATTAGGAATGGAAATTTATTTTAATTAGCATTGTATGTATAAATATTTGTTTTCCTTATTCTTGTCTAGTTTATTTTGTTTGTATTTCTAAATCACTATAAAAAGCTTCATGTTAATTTATTACTATCATTCATTTTCTGTTTTTCTGCTGTTTATTAGTTTATATTTTGTCTCTAAGATACTGAAGTTCTAATTTAATTATTTTGTAAAATTATTCTGAAGGGAGCTGTACCAAAATATATATTTTTTTTAATCGGTGGAATATCTCTTTGAGATTAAATATTAAAAAAGATTAAGAATCAAACATGCATATTTACTACAACGAATATCAAATGAGATGTAAGGCATCTCCAAAACTGAATGTTAACAACTGAAAAATTATACCCTGTAACTAGAATAACAAGGCCTTCGACCAAAACTGAAGCATTTGCTTGTAGGTGATGGAAAAATCTTAAAAAATATAATTTAAATTTTATATATTGAAATTTAAAATTAAAAATTAATAAAAAATAATTATTTTTTATTTAACTATTCAAAAAAGTTGTAAATATGATGAAATGTGTTAATTTCATTAAAATTATAAAATATCCTATCCATAATTGTGAAAATCAACAGCAATTCAAATATACACTGAGTAATATAAAATTAACATAAACTATGGGTTGTGTCACATGAAATGTCCGTTTTCAATGTAAAGGATTTTTATTAAAAATACGATAAGAATATAAGATAATTTTATTCGATGTATTTACCTTCTTTTTCTACACATTTTTCCCAACGTGACACCAACTTTTTTATCTCCGAACTGAAAAACTCTGAGCTTTGAAGAGAAACAAAATCTGAAAACGCACTTTTCACTTGATCATCATTTTCAAAAAGTTTTCCATTGACGAAGTTGTCTAAATTCCTGAACAGGTGGTAATCTGTTGGAGACAAGTCGGGAGAATATGATGGGTGCGGATGAACTTCGTAGCACAGTTCTTTCAAGCAAAGAAACGCAGGTCTCAAGGCGTTTCAATTGCTGCCGCTCAGTGAGATCATGAGGTACCCATGTATCGAGCTTTTTTAATTCCTAATACACTTTAAATATCTGAAAACGGTAGATGCACCTGCATTTAGTTGTGCTAAAAGACATTTAACTGTTTGGTAGGTTTCCTTCTACTGTATGTTTGAGGACATCGTTGCCTATTACAAACGGAGGTCTTCCTCGGGCCAAGTTTTCCAAGTCGGTATCTCCAGCTGAAAACTCAGCAAACCAGCGGCGAATGGTCCGTTCCCGTTCATTACCATTCCCTTCCCCAAACGCCTTGCAAATATTTCCAGCGGCCTCAGCTGCTGAATGGCCTGGTTTAAACTCGTACAAAAATGTTACTCGAAAATCGCATGTTAAATGTTCATATTTGGAGGTATACTAAAAAGTGGGTAATTGATTGGGAAGCTAATGTTTATAATACAAAGGTAGAGGATTAGTAACTGTTTACTTTAAATATGTAAACATTCGGAAGAAAACAACAGAGACATGCAAAATCCTTAATGTATTTCAGAAACTATAAAAACCGACATTTCATGTGAAACAACCCAACATTTGGAAAAATATACCAATGTAATTAAAACTATTTTTATTTTAAATCATAAAACCTACGTTCAATACTTATAATCCAAAACCCTTCCCGAAATCCTGAATGTCCCATATTCTGTCCCAAATAAAATCATTCATGATGACCCTAATTAACCATCTGGTCAAAGACCCAGTCCGAAATAGGTGTACCTCTATCAACTCCATACTATCTACATAAAAACCCACAGGTCCGTAACCTACCAACCATACACATTCCTGTTACTCTCTAAGGCGATTAAATAATGGGACACTTTAACTACAAACATAAAATGGTGATTGGAGAACTGTTAATGTGTAGTCCTTTCATAAGCCATTTTCATACCATCTATCTATAAAAAATAAATAATATTAACGTTAGAACAATGCGAATAGGTCTAAGAGAAGGAGAACGGTGCATAGAATCACTGACTGTTTAAACGAAATAGCCGACCGTTGCCTAGGGCAATAGGACAATTTTAACAGGGAACTTTTGAGCTCTGCTGTTTGCTATTAGCAGCTCTACAACAGGCCTCTCTATACTCAGCTACCCGACCGCCGGTGGAACAAATATTTAAGTTCCCGCTGTGTCTAGCTGAGGATCAGGATAAGGGGTGTTTGTTTAGACGAGAGGATATTGAACCGAAGGCATCTGCACTCTCCAACTTCTATTCTTAGATACCTATTACCAACCATTCTAAACCAAACCTGGCTTTCAAAAACCCCAAACAGGTAGAAAAGTCTGGTACAAGTTAAAAAATTCAACGGAAATGGGCCAACATCACAAAATGAAAAAAAACTTGACCAAAAATGGAATCTATTTTTTAATTTATTATGAAGAAGCTATAATTTTATTTGATAATTAGCCATTACACAGAATACGTTCTTATTTTAGACATTGCTCGATCTAATTTCCTGTAAAATATACTAGAATGGACATAGTACCTGTTTGGTTTATGAAAATGAAAAATGATTCAGCTTCGAACAAGTGGTAGCGAATTTAGGACTGTAAGTAGTAAAATGAATAGATTCAAAAAAAGAAATTTTAGTATAAATTGTGTTAAATAACGGCAAAAATTTCGGTAACCAATTTCGATTAGGGTAGACTTTTTTACCCTCGATTTCTCTCCTTTCTCTTCCACCCCTTCTTCGTCTGATGGTCCAGTCATATCCCTCTGCTCTTTCATTGCATTAGGCTATAGATAATAAAAAATTACAATCAAATGTCAATCGTTCCTATATCAAAATTAGCCTTCTCTTTTTATCACATGTTTCTTAGTACCGAATATAGCCGCTTGTGGTACATTAATTTTATCGAGCGAACTTAATGTTCTTTTTTTTTCATGTTCCTTTTCGCATTCAAAGTCTCAATTATTTACCTCAGTACGTTGCACATTATTAATTGTTTATATTAATTTTATGATTATTTATTTTTCTCAGTAGTATGATTAAATGAAAAAAAAAACTTTATTCAGGGACAGAGCCCCTTAAGAATAATATGTACAAGAAAATAAGAATTATAACTGAGTTAATAAGAATTATTAGTACATATCAAAGGGAATGAATTTGGAGGTTAATATTAGTTCATATTAAATATCCAATATGTTTCATTTGTATAATGTCATTCGTTGGTAATAAACCTTTCTTAATAATACTTTTGTTTTTATAATAGGACGAATTAAAAAAACATATTAAATAAAAATACTACGTTACGCTAGGATTTTTTCAAGGTAGTGAGCTTTTTATGAGTAACCCGTAGCTAAGTGGCTACTCTCACGACAAAGGTTGTGAGTTCGAATCTTAGTCCCGGCGTGCTTTTATTAAATGGGGATTCACTCACGGCCTCTCCGGGTATGTGAGACCCGTCAGCCTACTGGTGGCCACTCACAAAAATTAGCATAGGGAGTGATGAGCCAGCTAATGAAACTTCAGCGAGTAACGTGAGTATATTCTCCTAGAAGTTTTCAGCACGCGGCAAAGGGCCTAAAAGTCCTGTCGCGCAACAGAAAAAGAAAAAAAGAAAATCCTCTTTTATACCGTAAAGGACGTAAAATGTTGGTCCCAAGTCTAACTATGTCAGGTACTCCTTAAAGATCCTATTCTGAATAAACTTAAATAAGCAAAATTCAGGACTCCCACAGCAGCATCGTTGGATTAGCCATAGTAACATGAGAGTGGCGTTAAATTAGTAAAGAATGTGTTAAATAATATTAATAATATTTATATATATATATATGTATATATATGTATATATGATTATTTGAACCTTTTAACTTTTTTTTTTTTTTTGGGTATAATTTTTTATTTTCAATTCTTTGAAAGCGGGAGCCGCGTATAGTATAGGACAAAAGCTGTAAAGACGTCCTCAAACCATTGTCCCATGACAGCCTGCCATTCCCACCGAATCTTTCTTAGCGAATCAATAGAGAAACAATAGATTTCCCTTGACAAGTTTAATACAGAGTTTCCACTCGGCAAATGAACATGAATTGCTTTATCTTGCCAGATCGATGGAGCTCTTTGAAACATGGAACAAATAAACGGAGAGATTAGATTAATCCTCCATCATAAATATATTCAAGTTGGAAGTTGCCCGATCTCGTATGCTTTCATGGCTTAATGGAGCTTATACTCAAACAGAGGATGATAAATTTGATTAATGTCAAAATCCTTTTAAATTATGACTTTCAAAGAACGCAGAATACTAACTGGCCGGCCGATTTCAAATATAATTCATTAAGAGTTTAACAATTTATATATATATATATTTTTTTTTTTTAAATCGGCAGATCTTTTTCCGTTATACGTTCTCAATGATATGGTTAATCCTTTAGAATGTAATAAATTAAAGATACTTTAGAAGAAGAAAATTAATAAATTCGGTATTTAAGCCCAGTCCAAACTATTCTAATCAGGATAAAACCTAAATCATAGTAAGGCATATTTAATTTTACATCAATATAGGGAGCATATTCAAAATCGTTAGTGCTGCTCTTGAAGAATTGTAAACAAGTACAAAACGTAAGGTTCAAAGTAGCTCTTCTGCGAGGCCGATTTTGATGAAAAAATTGCTGTAAATTCTCAGGAATGTGAGTGTTTAACAATATGAAATTTCTGTTTTATACAAATTATCGTTTTCGAGATAGTTTTATGACACACGGAGACGCACACACGTTACCTTTTTGCGTCTGGTCATTTGGACTCAGGGGATCACAATGCATTCCCTAACTATATATTCTACATGGGTAAATAATATTAAAAAAATAATTTCGATTCAAACATATAATAGAGAAATAATCTGCTTTCAGATAGCTAAGTGGTATAAGTCCATTTTTTTAGAAATGGTAGTTTCTCACATTCTGGATTCTTATTCGTTTTATATTTAGAAGGTGGTATTCAAGAAGAGATTTAATTTAAAAGTAGTTTTTATTATTTAAAGGGGTTTTGTTTATTCAACGAAAGTAAACCTACATCATTAAAATGCTTTCTCACTAATTCATTATTTTATATTATTACTTTTTTAAAGTAATCACTTTAACTGTTTAGCATTATAATTTTAAAGAGCTGTTAAATAACCGATAAAGCACCGGAATGATTGGTGAAAGTCATTTGAATAATTCTTAATTAATAGATTTTTCTTGCTGCACATAAAATTATTTATTAAGATGAAAATATTCCACGTATTCCTGACTTGCCACAAAATAGACACATGTCCCTACCCACCTAAGCTCCACACCCACAGTAATCCTTTAAATCCAGTAAAACTCAATCTTGCTCCGCCATTATAACTAAAAATATTACTAGTTTAAGAACAGCATTGTATTTTTGTACAAAACTAGTATTCGACAATTTTTATTATGGAGGTCCGAATAAATTTAGTGCCTAATACTATTCACATATTCTCCTAGATAAATTAACAATCATTTGGGCAAATAACAAAACATTTTGTGATTAACAGATGTAAAATAAGCTACGAATGGTCGAACAAAGATTTAAAAAATACACTACGAAACAGACTTTATAATTTTGACTGATCATTGGTTTGCTTTTGACAGAAAATAATATAAGAGATTCCACTTTACGGGCAATAAAATAAGAGTTATAAACTATATATATTAGCTGACCCGATAGACGATGTCCTGTCTTAATTATAACTTGGCGAAATCTGTGAAACCGTTCACGTTTGAAGCGAAAACGAAGGGAAAAGGGGATTCATATTTATATAAGAAGATGAAGAGATACTCTAGAAAATTAAAAAAAAAAAAAAAAAAAAAACTACTATAGGAACTTCATTTTCCATATGTACGTTCTCCTGACTGGTATAAGCCCAAAAAAAAAAAAAGAATTAGCGAAATCGGTCAGCTATTCATAGAAAAAGGCGATTCATTTTTATATAGATAGGTAGAGTGATTATTATTGTCTTATACAATTAAAAAAAAAAAAACCTTTCTACCTAAGTAACTTTTCTTTTTTTTCCTTAAATAAGAACCCTCGCCTGAATTAATCTATATATAAATATATCTTTATATTATATATATACATATATAATATATATATATATATATATATATATTATATATATAATATATATATATATATAATTAATTGAAAATTAAAAAAACCTATCTATCAAAGTAGTTTTTTTCTTTTTATGTTTTATTAGTTCCTTCTCCTCCTTCGCATCAAGCGTGAATGGCTGCCGATTTTGTTAATTCTATTTATGTTGTGTTTATAACAGTCAGGAGGAGAAGGAACTAATAAAACATAAAAAGAAAAAAACTACTTTGATAGATAGGTTTTACTTACCTATATATAAAATAATATAATAAGGGAAATTATTGCGATCGTGAAAATTTTTAAATTTTAGTTGTCAACGGAAATACATGTTTTAGGGTTCCCCTGAGTCCAAATGACCTAATCCCGAAAAATTGTGTGTGTGGTAAGTCTAGTGGAAAAACGAAAAAGTTCTACGAAACACAAATTTTATATTTAAGAAAAACTGTACGCCCGAGATGTTACAGAATCTTTTTCATCTAAATCAGCTAACTAGAAGAGCCACTTTGTTCGTGCATTTTACACCTTTTTACGATTTTCTTAAAATTAGCTAATACTATTTTGTTTAAACTCGCAACATTGATGTAAAATTTAATGAGCTTTAATATCATGAAGGTTTCGTTCATATGACAGGGCTTAAATTCCGATAGTTTAAATTTTCTTTTACTAGTATCTTTAATTTTGTAGATTCAAAAATTTGTATTATGTCATCCCGTAAGCATTGGTAAAAAACGGCTGAATATCCAATTTAAATTAAATTGGTAATGAACTAAAGGAGAAATGTTCTAAGATATTTTTTAATGTAATTTTTGGTTTTTTTAAGATAAGAACAGCATTATAGATGCATCGTTAGAAAGCTGAGGATTTTAGAAAAAATATTATCTTATACACAAAGTTGCATTACTCAAACTAATTAATGCGTTTACCTTTTTCATCTCTAACATTATTTACAAATCCCTTATATTGATTTCTATAACGGAGGTAAGTGAAATTCATGTACTGACCGCACCAGATTTTTAAAGTTTTTTTTATTTTAATTTAATTTAGGTTTTCATATTTAAAATATATTATTTACAAATATCGTTCTTTTATCAAATTATGATGGTATTACATTAGTTGAAGGATAGTAGAAGAGGAGAGATGAAAGCGAAAATATTTTAATATTTCATAAAGGGAAGGAAAAAAAAAAATACAAAATGTGGAACATAGCTCCTATAAATTTACATAGCCATACATATGAAAGGAGAACCCTTTGGCTCAGAGTCAAAACAGTGACCACCCTTTTTGTTGATTGGACATTTTTTTAACAACACGTTAAAATATAAGGAACATCGTAGTAACATACAAATGAAATATGAGGATAATAAAAAAAAAAATATAAAATAATAATATATATATATATATATATATATATATATATATATATAATAGAACAGAGTTATTTCCAAATAAAATGTATTTTAATATGGATGGAAATATAAATCTGAAGTAAAAAAAATCATATATGTATTTATAGAATTTAATATATGATATGAATAATGTAGCTAGAGCATTACATCTTCTACACACAAATATAGACCATGTTGAGTATTTGGACGATTCTTATTAGTCATTAATATTTTATTTATGGAGAATATTTCAATATCTCATCCATATTTCATTTATACGATGGCCATTCAGCCAAATAAAGGGAAAAAATGAAACTGTGAATAATTCAACAGCAATAACGTCCCTGAGTGAAAATATCCAGAAATTAACTCGTTATATTGACCGAACGTCATTAGAAATAGTAAAATATAAAAATTCAAATAGATTTCTCGGAATTTAATTTCTGTCACTAAAATATGACTTATCATCAAATAATTAGTAAACAATTTTCCAACCTGAACCTTCGCTCGTGGTTTCGACAGTAATAGGGTAATGCCTTAGACGTTTCCTATACCACAGCTATCTTCACGTAAATAATTTATTAAACTTTTATTTTATGGTTCTGCTCTGCACAATTTTTTGGCATAAATACTCATAAAAAAATCAATGTCGAGTTATATAGTGGACAAACTCATAGGACGATTTAACAACAATTTAATAATATCCATGGGATACGAATTTCGTCCATATAGACAATACGTTTAAAAAAAAAGAGATAAATATTTTGAGGATGGTTTCTTTATAAAAAATACTTTGTAGAATTAAAAGAAGAATATTTGTCTGTAATATTTTTGTCTCAAAACTGAATGATGAGGCTATGGTGGCTAAACTGTGCTGTAATAAGAAGAAACAATGGAAGCATGCCATTTCTAACAAGTGGTAAACAAAAAGGTCTTCCTCTACTAAACTAAAAGAGTTATGCAGTCCAATTAGCCGCAGCAGCATAAAGAGAGGTTAAATAAATAAACAAACAATATTTAAAACTCATATATTTTTCTAGAATCTTGCATTTAACTTACACACCTTATTATTATTGAAAATGCCATTGAAAAACAATTATTTATCACAAAAAATTCAGAACTACTCATAAAGCATTTTCAATCATTTTACTACAAAATGATTGCATAAAAGCTATGTTTTTAAAACGCGCACCAG
The DNA here is from genome assembly GCA_023052935.1 of Piezodorus guildinii. Classification (NCBI taxonomy): domain Eukaryota; kingdom Metazoa; phylum Arthropoda; class Insecta; order Hemiptera; family Pentatomidae; genus Piezodorus; species Piezodorus guildinii. The sequence goes on along the minus strand of CM041292.1, from coordinate 168,849,868 downwards.
ACTAGCGCTCTATAACGCCGTCTATTTAGTCACTATCAATCATTTCTTCTAAAGTCTCACTTTTTTAGGAATTCTCTACAATTTTCACTAGCGAGGAAGTATTTTCGGGTTAAAAAATAATTGTCTACACATTTTTCGATATTCTAAAAGCCATGTGTTTTTTAAAACGATTGAAGTATAAAAGACTTTTTTTTAAACAAATCGGTGACTGGCACCTTTAAAAAAACAAAAGGTTAAAAAAAAAAATTTTGATTTCTTTTCTTCCTCTGAAAATTGGCTTTTTGTTTAAGAATCATGATCATTGCATTTTTTCATGTCTTTGATTCCTAAAAATCATTAATTAATCTAAAATTTTACATTTGAAAAACAATAAAATCGAAAGAAGAAGTTTTTAAGGAAAATATGAAAAACCGTTTGAATTAAACAGCTAAAAATTTAGGTGAATTGTTTGTATTTTACACGAATTTATCCTTCTAGTTCCAGTAAAAAATGCCGCGGAGGCAGATTTACCATACTTATCCGGCTATACTATTTCATCACTTAACACGTCTCTGATTATGAGATTCGAATATGAATGTGACAGGATAATTACTTGTTTCTGAGTGAGGCCCTCCTGGAGCTCACCCAGTCTCTTTAAAGTAGGTACCAAATTGAGGTGATGAATGGAAAAAACAGTACAAAGGCAATAGGATACAAACAGAATCCTATATGTCCCTTCAGGGTTTGTGGAGGTAAATATTTTTATTTATCTACACAGACACAAAGATAATTTTGGGGAGAATTGGTCATTTGGTTTGGTTATTTCCACGGTATTTATTACGTAATGGGGTAAGAAAAAGTAATATACTATATCATTAAGTAGGTAATTATTTAATGCTCCCATTTAATCACAGTTTTTACCTGAGAGAAAATTGCTCTAATAATTCAAAATGGTAGGTATAGATGGTTTCATGTGGACTGATAATAAAAAGGGGTGGGGTGGAAACCGCGCTGTCTTTTTTGCCCCATCAAACTCTCATTCGTCCAACATCTCCCCCCTTCCTCCCGCTATTTATTACCCTGATAAGAGTTATTACCCTCATAATTTCCAGGTCAACTTTTCAAATAATATCGAAAATCCACTCAACGAACGTTAATATTTTGACAGTTGGACGGAGACCATATAAAATATAACTCCTCAGAAACTACCCTCTTCAAATGGAGTATAAAATAAAAATATATTTCCTTACTTATGAGCACATGTCGTAAATAGCTTCTTTACGTGTTTTCGGAAGATACTACCACCATAATGGTCCAAAAATAAAAATAAATTTTTAACTAGTATTTTTCAGATAATGGTAGGATGAAAAATTATTAGTACTGGTATAATTATTTGAAAATTAGTCATTAGCTATTTATTGAAGCAATCCACGAATTTCACTTTCCTTCGTTGTTAAAATCAGTTTAAGAATTTTAAAATACATTTAGAGGTAAAAATAAATTGTGTAAGAATTAATTAAATTGAATTTCAATAGATACAGGAGTTTTATTAAATAATCTGTTCTATTTTTATGAACTAAAATCAGTTGCTTTCATCAGCTTTTTATAACTCTCTATTAACTTTTACAATTGTGAGCATTAGATAATATTTTTTCTAAAATCTTTAGCTGTCCAACGGTATATTATACATCTATACTACTATTCTTGTGTCCAAAAACACAAAAATTGCAATGAAAACTGTTTTTGCACTTTTCTCTTTTAGTTGTTTATCGAATTCGCTCAACATGAAAATGAAACAGCCGTTATTTTTCAATGCTAACAAGATGATGATTTTTTTTTAAATCTATAAAATTAAAGATACTTTAGAAAAAGAAAATTTAAAATATCGACATTTAAGCCCTGTCAAATTATTTCAATGATGATGTTAAAGCCCATTAAATTTTACATCGCTATAGCGAGTTCAATCAAAATCGTTAAAGCCATTTTAATTTCAGAAAACTGTAAAAAGGTGCTAAATGCATGGGATAAAGTGGCTCTTCTGGTCAGCTGTTTTTGATGAAAAAGGTTCTTAACATCTTGGGCATAGGTGTCTTAAATATGAAATTTCAGTTTCATAGGACTTTTCGTCTATGCGAGGGAGTTACCACACAAGCCTTTTTACGGACTCCATTTGGACCCAGGAGACTCTAAAAAGTGTATTTCCGTTGGAAACTGGAATTCGAAAATTTTAACGATCGCAATACTTTCTCTTACTATATATTCCATGTATAAGTAAGTGAAAGTAAAAATTGTAATTCGAAAAGGTAAGACACTTAATAGCGATTGGTTCATCTCCTGGGAATTTCATCCATACATGAAAGCTATTTACGTAGAGGTTACCTGTAGAATAACACATGCATATGTTATAGTAAAATAAAATATTGTAAAACAAATATATTTTAAGTTATAAACTTTTCTTTCAATGTCAGAAGAAAGCTTTTTAAATTAGATCGTCATTATAAGAAAACATAATTTCCATTTCAATTATTTTAAAAGCACCGTATATCAATATACAGGGTAAGGCTACAAAGGGGTTTTCGCCGAATCTATGAAACTTATTCTGGAGACAATAAATTGAAAAATATCACTATAGATACGGTATGAGAGATATAGTCATTTTTTAAATTACTATTTTTTTTAACTATTTTTTTCTTCCCTTTTCTCTAATGGGAAATGGAGCATGCTTCGTAACACTACTAATTTTATTTTTCAAACAATAAGTAAGTAATGGACGATTTAATTAGGTCAATGCAACAGTTTAACACCAAAAATATGATTGCCGTTATTAATGGCAATTACCAAATATAAAGTAAGATTACATGTCAATAACTTATTTTATAAAACAACACAAAAATTATATATAGTTGGTAATAATTTTATTTAACCTTCACTCTTCGACGAAACTCCTGTCCGCCAGTTTACTTCAATTCCATTCCAATTCCTCCTTCAGATACAGTTCGGTATCTTGGCTTACTATTAGACAAAAGATTGACTTGGAACCCTCATACAAGACTTAAAAGACAAGAACTCAACCGACGATTCGGACAGTTATACCGATTACTCAACAGAAAATCTGAACTTACAGTTGACAACAAATTATTAATCTACAGGACAATACTGAAGCCCATCTGGACCTACGGACTTGAACTGTGGGGGACAGCTAAACGTACTAACATCAAACGCATTCAATCCTTTCAATCCAAAGTCCTCCGTACAATAGTAAATGCTCCTTATTATGTTTCCAATATACCTTGCACCACGACCTTAATGTTCCTTTTATTTCAGACCTGATTCCATCCAAATTTTCCAAATTCCACCAGAATCTCATTCATCATCCTAATCCTCTAGCTCAATCCCTATCCAGCCCCACCCATCCATACAACCCACCTAGAAGGTTGAAACGGCAGTGGCCTCGTGACCTCTTATAACATGTATATTGGAGTTCTAGCACTGGCTAGATTCTCCACTCACGTGCTGTATGCTTGTGAATTGTATATAGGTATGAGTGACTATTGTATATATTTTTATTGATTTTATTTTGTATATATGTATATTTTATTATTATTATTATATAAATTTATAGTTTTGTATATATCGTGTGAATGTAGTATGAATGTTGTACGTTATCACTATTAAAAATGTCCTGAATTGGACAGATTGTAATATTGCTCAATAAATAAAATAAAAAAAAAAATAAAAAATAATTTAAAGATATACCAATTTGCTCCTCCCCTGACAGCTATATACTGAAATTATAGCATCTGTTATTTTTGAAAATGGGTTACAGGAATAATTTGTAACAAGCGGGTACCTGTTACAAAATAATTTACCATTATAACCCATAAGACCTATCTAGACTTAACGGAGTTGAGCTATGGGGCTCAACTAAACCATCAAATTCTTCCTGTCTTCCATCCTTACAATCCAAAATCCTTCAAATAATCCTCAACGCTCCTTATTTTGTCAGGAATAAGCTCATCCAGTTATCAATCCTTCCCTGACAAACTCCACTCCCACTCTAACCCACTAGTTTGAATCCTTGCTTCCTCTTCCATTTCTGACAATCCTCCGGGGCGTCGAGACCTTCTAGTTTAAAAGATTTTTAGAGTGATACAGTTGTAAACATCAATAAATAATGAAAAAAAAAGACAAAAAACAAAACATTCTAACCATTTCTAATACCAACCTATTAATTTAATTTAATATGTTTAAATGAAAAAAATTAACTATTAGTAAATAAAAATAAAAATACGTTTCGAGTAAAAAAAAGTCAAGTAAATATTTGAATAGTATCTTTAAAAAAAAAATGTTATCTTTACATTAATGATCCAATGTCTCTAGCCTTCCATTTTTAATTAGAAAAGATTTTAAAGATTTCTTTCCCTCTCTGAACTAGTGGAAAGTCATTAAGAATAATTCAACAAAATTAGGACAAATATGTAGAGGGGAATGTAGAGGAAACCTTAACGACTCTGGTAATTAATTTGCATGAAGTAGAATTGATATTGATACATTGAATTCAGATTTTATAAGCTAATTTATGGAAGGACATGCCTTTTTAATAACTCGAAGCAACATTTGAAGCATAATATATTTTTTTTTTTAAATCTGGTGCGGGAAAGACACGACTTTCATTTACCTCTATTGTTAAAATCAATTTAAGAACTAATATAGAGTTCAAAAAGAAACATTTAAAGAAATATATTTGGTTTCGTTGGAAACATATGTCTTAAAAACAATATATAATTGTTATCTAAAACAATCAGTTAGTTTATCCGTTTCTACTCACTCTCTATTACGATTTACAACTTTGTTCATTTAATAAATTTATTTCATTAATAAATTCTAAGATATTTAGCTTTCCAAAGGTATATCAAACATCTATATTACTGTTGTTATGTTCAAAAAAGTAAAACTTTAATTAAAAAATATTTTTGCTCTTTTACCTGTTTTTTTATCAATGCTAAAATGTTATGGTTATTTTTTCAAATCCACAAAATTTAAGGTAATTGTGAGTAAGAAAATATAAACTATCGGCATTTAAGCTCTGTCAGACTGTTTTAATCAGAATAAATCCTACATGATATTAAAGCCGATTAAATAGATCGATATAGCGAGTTTAATAAAAATCGTTAGAGCCGTTTTCGAGAAAATCGTAAAAAGGTGCAAAATGCATGGTATAAAGTGCCTCTTCTGGTAAGCTCATTTTACTGGAAAATTTTTTGTCACGTCTCGGGCGTATATTTGTCTTAAATTTGAAATTTCAATTTCATAGGACTTACCGTTTCCGTCCGGAAGTTACCACACATGGAAAAAAGTGGCACATTCGGTCAGCCGATTTCAGTAAAAAAAATTGACTTAACATCTCGGGCGTATATTTGCCTTAAATATAAAATTTCAGTTTTAAACGAATTTTCGTATTCGCGCTAGACTTAGCAGGCACAGACAGATCTTTCTGTGGGACTTGATCATTTAGACTCAGTGGATCCTAAAACGTCTATTTCCGAAAACTCGAATTCGAAAATGTTTACGATCGCAATACTTTCCCTTACTATATATATTATATATAGGTAAGTGAAAGTAACAATAACCTTTTAAAGTTTTAAATGCTGTGTTCAAGCCCAACAAAACTTTATTTTTATTTATTATTATATTTAATTACAATTTTTTTTTTTATAGATAACAAAGACATTTTTATAAAAAGACTAAATTAATACGACTAAGCATATAATTATCTCAAATGCTTGCCCTTAAATTCCTCATGAGACAATAGAAAACGAACTTAAAAAGTTAGGCCTTAGATTAGTCTCCCCTATGCACTTTCTTAGGGCCTGGTACCAAGACCCCAAGGCTGGCTGGCACATGTACTTAGTTTTCGACGGCAAGTCTACATCCCACCTGAGGACCTCAGTAAGCTTCCATCATCTCTTCTAATAGAGCAAGACAATGTTTGTTACCGAATTTTTCTTGCTGAAGATATTTTAACTTTTTTATATGTAAACAACCTGGTCACGTACCTACTGATTGCCCTGAGAGTGAAAATAATAACATTCAAGAATATCAAAATAGTGAAAATAGATTTAATAATGTAAGTCCCAACATAAACAATGATAATAAACCAATAAATGCCAGCCATTCCCTATTAGATACACCTAACCATACGATGCGCAATAATGTAACAGTACAGCCAACCCTAACCGGTTGCCATGACAACACTTCAACAGCCACAGATGAAATAAAAGAAGACAAACCGAAGCAAGGCCAACCTGGTAACCATGGCAACTCAATTTACAGCCAAAATATTGAAAATAATCGCTCAAAGTAATTTAATATTAATACCGATGCCACTTAAGTCCTCCTCCTTCCTCTATACCCACTATGGAGCTTAACTTAACAATAGATCCCCAAGAATAAGAAGAAAACATAATCAATTTCGAAGATTTTTCCTCCAATGACAGCAAACCAATCCGTTCATAAAAAAACTAAAAAAACGATACTCATTACATTGTAAGGAAGCCCGACAGTCCATTGAGAAAAATCAAAAGCACCCTCTCGTTCAATGATATGGTAAAACTTATCGAAATGTTCATGAATTCTAATAATTTAATAATAGGTGAATTAGTTAAAGAATTCACAAGTGATATAGAAGGCCTAAAGAATATGTTAGTCGATACAAAAAATTGTCTGACAGATCGTCGTTCCAAATCAACTATCACGAAGCTGCTGAAAAGACTGTGTGACTTAAAAGAAGCCATAGTACACCCGAACTACAGCAGAGAACATTAATTTGTAAAATCAGGAAACATTGAAAATAACTATGTGGTTGCTAGAATCCCGAGACCTGAAAAACCCACCGACCTGTTGTACCCACAAGACAACTCTGACCGGAATCTTTGACTGTGAGCCCATCAATTAGTGAAAAACTCGAATAACATCTTAAGTGAAATCTGAGCACAGAGAAATTTTTATTTATTTTTTATATAAGACAATATGTGAACAACCATTACGTACAATTATTAACCGTTGTAATATACTTGTTAAATCAAAAATTTATGTACTATGCTAATGACCCAATAAGGGTAGATGCATTTATATAAATAAATTTCCGCTTTTTCGATTATTATTATTTTTATTATTCATTAATGAATAAATATAACTAATGACAGTTATTCATCCTTTTGAATCAAGGTCTATTCTACGGAAGAAGGATAGTAATTGATATTTTGAAATCTCTTCATCTTTGACATCATCTTTGAAGTCTCTTCATCTACACTATAAAAAATAATACCCTGTTATACAGTTACATTTATCAAGAAAATTAATTATTACAGGCGTGATAAATTTACAGTTACCTGAACAGTACTAAAACAATATTTAAAGAGAGAGGTAAAAACTTATCGATATTTTTTATGGGAGCGATAGGGAAGAATTATATTATTTTGCGTGTTGTTCCCCAATAAATAGATTGCGTGCTGAGATGTCATTCTCACGGCGAAATCCCCTGCCGAGAAGTCACCATCCCAGCTATCATTCCCAAACCAGGCGGCACATTTCCTATATTTTAGTCATTGGAATAGGGCTCCTTCTATATCTTCAAACCAAGGTGAAATCCGTCTTATTGTGCGTGTCTTGAGTCTATTAGGCCTTAACTAAGAAAACAAAGGAAAAATCCCAGATGCGTAAAATGATGTAATGTACGGTCTTCACTGTCAGTGGATTTCTAAATTTCGCTAAATAAAATAAAAGAAAACGTAAAATCTCTGATCAATGTATTAGTTAATCAATATCTTTCAGATTTCAATAATTTTGGTTTGTTATTTTCAATAATGAACCTTTTTATTCGACAGAAAAAAAAAAATTAACCCCCCAAAATTTGAGGGCTTACGTTTCCAGTACGTAGAACTCGAATAACGAATTAAGAAGGGTTCACTTGTAGCTGGGTGGTTAGAACAGCCTCCTATGCCAAAGGTCACGGGATCAAACCCGCAGGTAGTCTTAGGATTTTTTAATGGGAGTAAAAAATCCTTAGTTATGCCGTCCTTCGGAGGGAACGTTAAAAGGTGATCCTGAGCCTGTAAGATGTCAGGTACTCGTTAAAGATCTCTATCCTAATAAAAGCTGGATGGACTCCCACTGTGGCATCGTCCGATAAGCTATAGTAGCATAAAGTGACGTTAAATAAAATCAAACAAACGAATTAAAAAAATCCTTTTACCCGGCATTAGCCACCCTCAGCATTTCTCTGAAACTACTGGACCTATTTTTTTCTTTTTCTTTTTTTTTTAATTCAACATAAAAATAATAGGGTGTGCAACGATGATCCTAACAAGAAACAGATGTAAGTTGGTTATTTTTAAAATAGCGGCTGGTTAAAAGTGATTTAATTAAATAACTCAAGTTATCTTTGAAGACAGAGAAAACATTTATGAGTTTTTTTAATAAAATAAATCGCCAATAACTATAAAAGAGAGGGAAAAAATTTAAATTTTACATATAGATACGTCCATAACTCAGTTATTTTTGAAGATAGAGAGAAACTTAATCAGTGTTTTTCAACCAAAAAAAGGACAATTAGAAATAAAAAGCAAAGAAAAAAGTGAAATTTTACCCATAAATATGCCCAAAACTCAGTTATTTTTGAAGACAGAGAAAAATATGTATCCAGTTTTAGAATAACTAAAGCACGATAAACAAAAAATTGTATTTACATATTCCTACAAAATGAAAAAAGAATCATTGATTTTTTTTTTCTTTTACATAATAACTAATAGTTATAAACATCAAAAACCTAATTGGAAAGATTAAAATTAAACTGCCGGTTAGTGAAAAATGAAAATGCTATGGAAAAGTGATTTTTTTCTGGGATTCAACAAGAACTTGACTATTCCAATCCGTAATAAAATGATATTCATGCGCTATATAAATTTTATTTCCAGGTAATTAAATAATAATTAGTAATTTAATAGGATTTATATTACCATTCTTCGTAATCATAGTCTTGGTTAACGCATTCACGCATAGGCTGAAATTCTTATTTTATTTCTTCGGCAATCATACCCAAAGCCTTTTTATTCCATTATTTTTAGAATCTTACATTTTTTAAAAACATAATCGGTTTTGTGTTACTATATGCTTAATACCGAACTCTATCTGATGCCGATTGTAACTTTTTTTTTTATTTTGACACACAATTACTCATTTACCTTCCATACATTGTCAAGTAAACTAAAAGCAAGTAAATTGTTTATTGCTTGTGAACCGGGAAATCATAACTGTCAAAACGATAAAAAGGTCTTAACAAACCCGGAAGTCACAAGCATGTTAAAAATAACAAGCAAAGACGTCATGATACATTCCTTATTCAAGATAAATTGAGTAAAAGAAGGAAGGCCTGAAATTCATACAAAGAAACCCTTTTTCGAATTTGCTGAGCATTTGTATTAGTATAATTATATTCCTGCTAAAGTTATTGAGATTTATTAACAAAAAATTCTATCAGAAACCCCTTGGAAACAATCCGAATCTTTAAAAGAGGGTAATTCGAGCATGTTACTGCTAACTCTATGGTAAGTCGCGTGATAACGTCCAGAACTATGGAGGGGAAAAATAGAAAAATTACAGTAACACAATGGTATTTCTTTATAATTCAAATGTTAAACAAAAAAAAAAAACTATGCATGCATCGAGGAATCTTAAAATACACTCACGAGGAATCTCCATAAAAAAAGAAAAGAAAAAATATTCCTCCCCTCAAGATGACTAATTAAAATAAAAAAGCTAGATTAAATTATACCTAGTAGAATCAATAACTTTGAGTTTTAAATATTTAAAAAAATAATAATTTATTTATATGATAATTTAGAGCAGTTAGATAAACCTTAACTGTTTTGTTTTATAATATTCAATAAAGTTCAACTTAAAAATAATTATAACCTTTAATAAAGTCACAAACTTTAGATAAAGACCCTATGAACATAATAAAGGAATTGTTCAGAGACCTCTTATGGTTAAATCGTTCTGGGAGAAAATACCAGTTTATATTGACTTCTCTCATGTCGAAAGTTTTAAAAAACATATTTATTTTAATTATTACTAAATATTAATAAAAACGACTTTGTTGTTGTCTATTTTCTTTTCTTTGATGATAACAAATCAATATTTTCTAATTAATAATTCACTTCTTCATTAATTAATTTATTACCGTCTAAGGCTGAAAGCATAATTTATGAGAGTGAAGTGGCCAGGAGTACTAAAGCTATTTCCCATTAAAATATTAACACTTTTTCAATTCAAGAACCATAAAAGGATAATTAAAAGTGCATTTCAATAACAAATTTTAATAATCTCCTAAATAATAATTAGTAAAATCAAAATCATAGAAATAATTTATTTGAAAATTTCCTCTGTGTAATGAATTGCTTTTTCTTTTATCGTTCTATTAAAAAAACTCAATGCCATGACTACGCTAATTCTAGTAATTCAGCTTTGAACATTTTAAATAAACTTTACATACAAAGTTTTTATGCATAAATCATTATATAAAATAGTAAAAACGAAGAAATATTTTCCGGAGGGTTTAGTAAGATTAATACTAGAAATATTAAATTTAAAACTCTATCCTTTACCTAAAAGTAAATAAGAGGGGTTCTGGAGGTTCTCTGATTAGTAGATTTCAGTTTAACAGGGCTAAGTAGAGAATGGTACAAAGGTAATATTGCAATTAGTTTTAAACGCATCCTGCAAGTACTATAAACCAAATTATTGAATATTATTTAAAATAAAAATAATCTAATTCGATTCATGAGTGATTTAAAATTGTGTTAGAAATATTGGGTTTAAAATAATGTCGTAGCATTTTTTATTGGCGATTCAATCAAAACTTCAGGTTCTTGTTAATAGTTTAAATTAATTTTATATGACCCATAATGATCTATTACATGATAACGTCATGCATGTATTTTTTAATTCCGTCCTCCCAGAACAGTTGAAGAACAACCCGAGTCCGTCTTCCAAGTCAAAATTTTCGGTACTAAAAGGAGCAAACAACTTACGAACGGTCCTTCCTCCTAAGCATCATCGCCATACACAATGCAAATTTCGTTAACCATCTGTGCAGCGGATTTTTCTTATCGGAAATAAAAAATAATTAAATGATTTGTTTTCTCTTCCACTTTGAGCAAGAAAAAATACCACTTAAAGATAAGGAAAAGCACCTTAAATAACTTTTTTTTAGAATATGTAAACATTATTGATCAAATAAACATGATTTTATTAGGAATATTTTTCCAATAAATAGACAGTACTTACGATTTTGAGAAACGACGCCATAGGAATATATTTTTGAACTACTGACCTGTAAAAAAAAAAAAAAAATTAAGTATGCAAAAATATAAATAAATAAATAAAAACTAAATTAGTAAAAGGGATCACTTGTAGCTGAGTGGCTAGCGTAACAGCCTCCCATGCCAAAGGTCACGAGTTCAAACCCGCAGGTGGTCCTAAGATTTTTAAATGGGAGTAAAAAAATCCTTAGTTACGCCGTCCTTCGGAGGGAACGTTAAAAGGTGGTCCCGAGCCTGTGCGATGTCAGGTACTCATTAAAGATCCCTATCCTAATAAAACCTGGATAGGCAAAATTTAGGACTCCCACTGTAGCATCGTCCGATTTGCCACAGCAGCATAAAAGTGACGTTAAACGAATAAACAAACAAACTAAATTAGTAAAATTTCAATTAAAAAAAAAAAAAATTCTGAATCTCGTTATATGGACGTATAATAAAATGGTATTCAATATAAACGTGACTATATCTTCCTTGAATTTTTTTTTAAGTATGCTACTAAAATACCAAAAACAATTTTCTAAATCGTGAGTACTAATATGGCTTGGCAATTTGAAATAGCAAGACTTATTCAATTAAAAACGAATGATGAAATGGACTTTAATGTTATTATGTGTAATTATCTTCTTCTAGTGGTAAATGAGAGTTGTGTGATAGGTTCATGATAATATTTTTATTCATTTTACTTCAACTTTTCTTTATCAGTAAATATAGTCAAAATAACATACAGTTTATACTAAAACTTCTGAAACTAACTAAAAATTTAAGTAAGTATTTTTATTTTAGGACTTACTACCTTGAAAGGAAATGTATAATATTATGCAATACAATTAAAAAACAAATATGACTAAATCCATTTCAGATGACAGGCATTTTTCTTTCACTTACCTACACATGGAATACAGAGTAAGTGAAGGTATCGCGATCGTAAAAATTTTCGAATTCCAGTTTTTAACGAAAAAAAACAAAGGCCTCTGTGTGTGCGTCTGGGTCCGTGTGGGCAGTCCAGCACGAAAACAAAGATACAAGAGTGATATAAGCATTTTTACCATTATCTCAATAATCGTTTTAACGACTTTATCGATGTGAAATTGAATGCGCTTTAATATCATGTAGGTTTCATCCCGATTGAAATAGTATGACAGAGCTTATGTGCAAATATTTTAAATTTTAATCTTCTAAAGTACCATTATTGTTTAGATTCGAAAATATTATCCATATCCTCTTGTCAGCATTGATAAAAATCGAGATGAATATAAATAAAATAATAATAATAAATCTCTTTATTTGTTTTTGGGCTAGCCCATACAAATGGAGTTGAGTTGTACAAAACAGTTAAACATAAATCAAAGAAATCTATTACAACTGTACTAAACAAAATACGCTTCAAAAACAAATACATAATAAAAGGCAAAATAAATTGTAACTGTATAAATATTAAACAAATACATAATAAAAGGCAAAATAAATTGTAACTGTATAAATATTAAACAAATAAATTAATCATAAATGGTTTAACAAATTCAATTATTGTTATTTTAGTAATGTGCTTAAATTATTCTTGAATAGACAGATACAAATTTCTTAGCTTTAAACACTCTGTTACATAATAAAATAAATTTTCAAATTGCTTTTTATTTTCTATTTGCAACAAAAGTTGTACTATGAGGTCATTGTCAGACATATTTCCAATATACGTCCTCAAGTACTTATTTCTGGACGGGGAGTAAACAGGGTATTGCAACAAAAAATGATTTAAATCTTCTGGTTCGCCTGAATTACAAATAGGGCATTCAACGCTATTATCTGAATAACCATTTTGGAATCCGTAACTGGTAACTTTCAGTTTATTGGGTTGACATTCCCAATATGAGATGAATATATAAATTCAACAAATTGGATATTTAATAAAAGAGGAAAATAGTAAACTTCTTTTTAAATATTTCTTTTGCCTTTTTGAACATATAAAAGTAATATACAATAGATGTATAATATAATGTTGAAAAGCTTAAAATTAAAAAAAAAAAAAAAAACCTTATACACAAAATTGTAGAATTTAATAGAGAGTAGTGAAAAGCCGATAAAACTGACTAATTGTTGTAGATAAGAATATAATAGATTACTTAATAAAATACATATTTCTATCGAAACTCAATGTAATTAATTATTTGTCCTTTTTCACCTCGAACTATATTTGGAAATTCTCGAATTGATTTTAACAACCGAGGTATGTGGTTGCCGTGCGTTGTACTCACCTTTTTTTTTTTTTTAATACTAAAAATGAAATTAAAGTAGATATCAGATTCAATTATAAGCACTATCTATCTTAATTATAAATCCTGAGACGGTTATTTTCGATGAAAGTCGAACAACAGAAGAAAATGCAAAGTCAACAGCTAAATGCTAATTTATAATATTATGAAGTAACGAAGAAGAATAAATAGCGCGGAAATGGGATTTAATATCGGAAGCGTGAGTCGGAAATTTCGGTGAAAACGGGACGGGTTTTTTGTGGGTCCTTTCTTTGCGAGGGAGAGGCAAAAGAAGTCTTTTGTAGGACACGTCTCGTAGACAGCTGGAGGAGGGAAAGCATGCCCCGCTGACTAAACAATAACTATATACGTCAGCATCCGCGATAATAGCCAAGGAAAATCTCGGGGAAAGTGTGAACCGACAGCATGGAAAAACTCACTAATCTTGTTTATTAAGGTTTACTCCCCGGCCTCTATCTTAATATAAAATAACACAGATACTTTACCTTGCCTGGGCCAAGGCAGAATAAAATATTTTTAAGATATATCAAAATTAAACTAATCAGATCAGTTCGAGAGTGATCATAGTAAAAAGAAATATATTTCTCCTGATGATGGAGTGATTGCTGACCGTAGAATATACAGGATATCTAATAAATGTCTTGTAATATTATGAGAGATGATACTTGATTTTGACCCATAGCCCGATTATCAATTTTTTGGGAGGAAAATCAAATTATTTGTTTTTTATATTAACCACGCTTTTCATCAGAGAAATACTCCAATATAAATATAATTGATGTGCGTTAACAGAAAAACGATTGGTACCAAATGAAAAAATAGAAAATTGTACAGATGATCAAACTCTTAAAATAAGAAATTAAGTGCCGCACAACGTCATGCAGAATATTTATCTTTTTTTTAAAAGTTTTTATTGAAATTTACAACTGTACATAATACAATATGTAAATGAGATATTCAGAGAAAATTTGCTTGAAAAAGTCTAATGAATATACCCAGTATTTGCACTTCAATGTTTATTTGATAAAGAGGTTTCGAGGCCACTGTCTTTTCAGACGCCTCGACGGATTAGATGTAGATGAGAGTTAATAGACAAACTTGTTTGTATTAGGTAGGAATGGAAATAGGTGTATCTTTATTGTTCTATTTCTTCAAACAGTGGGATACTCAGGTTTCTATGGAAGTGTTTTTTGTTAACAAAGTAAGCAACGTCGAGGATTTTTCAGAGGATTGAAGATTGCAAGGATAGGATGCGAGACGCATTAGTTGGTATAGTGGACTCATTGCCATAAGTCCAAATAGGCCTGATAATGGTTGAGTAAATGAGTTTCTTGTAATAAAAAGATAGTTCTAACAGTTTGTTAAGTAACTCTTTTAGGTATCTACGAGCAGTTTCTTGTCGTTTAGGTCTTGTATGAGGATTCCATGTAAGACGTTTGTCAAGATGAAGTCCAGGGTATCTTATTTGTTCAACAGTGATTAGTAGGGTATGATTAAAGGAAACAGAAAATCAGATTCAGAAAAATAAATTTTAATGTTTTTAAGAATATTCGGACATTTCACGAAACCACAATCTCCTTGGCCCAGTCTATTAACTACGATATTAAGATAAGGTTAAAAATTTTGTTTTTCAAGATTTTACTAGTGGCCATAAGCCTCAGACTTGTGGTTCTTTATCAATTCCATGCACAATATTTACTATTAAAATTGCATAAATCATTAACCTTTACAAAAGATATTCATAATTAATGCAATACAGCTCAAGATGTTATCAGCAAAATGAACCCATGAATCAATAGGTATTCGTAAGCAACAACAAATAATAAGTTGATTATATTGACCCTTATTAACACAGTCTACACCATTCTGAACATACAGATGTGATTCCAACGACTGGTAAGGGAGGTGGCTTAGAACACTTGCACGAGGACTGTCAAAAATAGAGACGTTTATTTTTAAAATTTACTAAACGAAAATTTATATTTTTACTTATTTTTATTTTCATAATTTAGTTTTAGCAGCATATTCTTTTATGTTATATCCTATGAACCCTCAAAACCTTTAAAAAAGCGATTTAGAAATGCCATTATTTTCTACTACTATATTCTACAAGTACTAATCACATAATAAGTTTAAAATATGATTATTAATAAAGTAAAAAAAAAAATCTAGATTCTAATGCAAAAAGAATCTAGTAAGTTGGTTTAATAATTTTTTTTTTTGCTAACTTTCTTTTTTTTTTTTTTTTTTTTTTTTTTTTTTTTTTTTTTTTTTTTTTTTTTTATTGAGATATAATTAATATATTAATGGGAGATTTTTGCGCTATCAGTAAAATTTCCAAAAATGGAAATAGCACCTTTTGGAACTTAACGTCTCAATTATCTGTTATGAGAAAATATAAATTATTTTATTCAGAACTTCCTACAGTCAAAAAATATGGCTAAATTTACTTAATTGTTTGTATTTTTAAAATTAAGAGTATGCGTTGAAAAAAAACTTCTTAATGAACACGTTCTCATAGGACTCGTTCAAAGGGACTTTAATTCTTCCATATTCTTTTAGTGGTTGTGACCCAGATATAGGACGGAAATAAGCCACAAAGTTCATGTTTGTTTGGAATTAGTTTAATTTAAATAGGAAGCCTCGGTTCTAAACTTAGGGCCGGTATTTGGGCTAATGTAAACTGAGGAAGCATACACACAGTGAGTGCCAGTGAAGATGTAGTACTAATAGAAATAGTAGGTCTGTAAGCAAGAGTTTAATGTATATTCCATAGATTTTGTTTACTGCACTCTATGAAAAATAATTACAAGAAACCATTCAACATAGATACATGATG